>BHDV01070780.1:84106-134529 GCA_005406045.1 Adoxophyes honmai | reverse complement strand
AAATTTTTTTTTTTTTTTTTTTGTTGGTTCTATTCCCGGTTGAGACAAGCAAAATTTAAAAAATCTTTTAATGAAGTTTTGTTTCTTTTTAAAAATAAAGGAATGTTTCCTTTCAGTAAAATTAGCTAACTAAAGGATTAAGAGTAGTTTCCCTCCAGGGCCCATTGAAACTTTCCACCCTGTATAAACCTTCCTCTAGAATCACTCTATCGATTAAAAGAAACCGCATTAAAATCCGTTGCGTAGTTTTAAAGATAGAAGCAAACATACAGACGGACAGACAGCGACTGCGACTTTGTTTTATAATATGTATATATATAATATAATATATATATAATATATATGTAGAGATTAAGTAAGTAGAAGTAGCGGCAAAGCGTGACATAGTCAAGGTTTAGTCTTGCGTTTCGTGTGCTCTGCCTACCCCATTTGGGACGACGTGATCGTATGTATAGTACAGAACTCGACTGCAAACAACTGATCGCAGAACTCCGCAAATACTTGTGTTGATTCCGTAGCTGCTAACTACGCTAAACTCGCAAACATGCAAAGGTTTAACTCCGAGCTAGCTAACTCAGAGTTAATTTGCCTTTCCGGGGATTTGCTATCGGGTTCGATCATTGGTTAGGGGCTGGTGTAATTTTGAATACATACAACATATACGATATCGAATTTTTAATACATACGATATCGAATTTGATATTTACCACATGCTATTTAGTGAAGGAAAACATCGTGAGGAATCCTGCACACAACGACGAAGTAATTCTATGTTGTGTGTGACATTCCCAATACGCACTGGGCCCGCGTAGGAACAATAGACTATAGCCCAAGCTCTTTCACACTGAGGGGAGGCCTGTGCTCAGTAGTGGGACGTAAAAAGACTGGACAATAATGATGATGATGACATACAACACGCCTGTTCTCCCAAATGGGGTAGAGAGAGCACACGAAACGCTACATAGACAAAATGTCGACTATTTCACGATCCATGGCCTACTTATTTATTACCTAGGTTTCTCTTGTTTCAGATTTCTGATTGAGCTATTTTTTTACAATATTACTTACATAGAAAATAAGTAGTGTCTTTTGGACTATATTTCAAGTTATTATAATTTGGCATGATTCTTTCATCAAGGATTCCTGGAAAATAATTCTCCTCGGAATTCCGTTGTTCTACACTCGTGATTCCCGTTATCACCTTTGATCCTAATCATTAAATTAATTTCCGTTCGCGTCTGACATGTCTTAACATGTCGGGCCTTGTCTCGACAAGTTGAACGGACCCATTACCTATTTAGTCCAGCGTTTCCCAAAGAGTGTCTCTCTGCGGCCCTGCGCAGACGACAGACTACCCGCGACTCACTTTTTAGTCTGTGAAAATAGAACCTATTAAATTATATGCAGTAAAACACACACTACGCACAAAAAGTCCGGCGCACAATGCATACAATCCATGGAGATTTTTTGTGCGCCGCAGACTCGATTACACAAAAAGTCTGTCGTCTGCGCTGCGCCTACAGCTGAACTATTATTATTCCTCTGAATATTTTAGATAGTGTAGTATAAGATTTGAAATAACACGTCTCCATTTCTCCCGTGGATGTAGTAAGATGTGACTAAAAGTTTAAGGAAGAAATGTAGAGTTATTCTAACCTGGCACCACACAGGGAAATTGTAATAATGTAGCATGCCATAAAAATTACATTTCGATAATTTAAGTATGTTGCATGTATACCAAATTACCAATGTATGCACTGCACACATACCTGCTTTGACTCTGACTTTAGACTATATATGTAATTTCAGGAGTTAAATAAATTAGTTTGAAAATTTTGATTTTGTTTTTACTTCTAAGGCGCAGCGCAGACGACAGTGTTTTGTACGATCGAGTCTGTGGAGCAATAAATTGTCTGGATGGCGCGCTGACAGTTTCCAGGAATTTCTATTCAGAGTTTCGTGGAAACTGTCACCGCGCCATTCAGACAATTTATTGCTGCGGAGACTCGATCGCACAAAACTCTGTCGTCTGCGCTGCGCCTAACTAAAACAAAACACTTCCCGAACATTCGTGAAAAGTGGTACTTATTACGTGTTCATTCTGTGTTTACAATCTAAGGACAGCCATCAGTCACACATGTGATGGCACATTCGTCAGCTATGCCTGTATAATTTTCCCTGGAAACAATAATGGAATATCAACTTAATTAGTAACTCCCTAAAATGTTGAGAACCACTGGCTTAAGGACACGGGCTTGTTGGGTCCGTTGTTAACCACTGACTTGAGTCTGATCGGGGCAAACGGAGTTGGGACGGGACAAGTTCTAACATGTCAGTCACCTTTACTAATCCTGGACCATATTGCTCTCTCTTTCTCTTCATTATTTTTACAATAGAGACAAGACCACTAAATAACAATAATAATCCAGACAGTATGAGGTTTTGGCTATTATTCCCAAGTTGGCCCAGTGTTGGTAACTTCACTCACAACAGTGAATTGCTTCACGGGTGTGTTCAGATTTCCTTGCTATGTTTTCCTTCACCGCCCGTCCTTGATGGTGTCGGGCAGAATAACACCTCTCCATTTCTTCCATAAATTCTTTTCTTAAATAGATTAAGGTATACTTACCTTAGGCGAGAGGTTAGTTAACAACCTGATACTTATTATAATTATCTCTTACATCAATGATTTCACATGATTTTAAGGATTTTAGTTTAGAGGTGTAACTGTGTCAGGTTGCTAGCCTGTCGCCTAAAACATACCTTAACCTACTACCTTATTCATCAACGGAAGAAAGTTAGAGACGATATTCTAAACTCCACACCACTGCTTTTTTTCATTAAAAAAAAATTGACTCCGAGTAAATACTATTTAATAAATAGTGACTTATTACCAGACTACATTTTATTCTCGTTTAGTTGAATGTACCCTAACTTATCTAACATAACTCCGCTAAGTTTGTCTAAGCACTATCGTCTAACAAGACAGCTACCCGCTAGCTAATCCCGCTAAGTATGAACCAAACCACCACAAGTTTTTGCCTATGAACCCCCAGATTAAGTGGTTAGCAACTTTGTATCCAAGTTGTTCCATCGTTTGACCGATTGAAATATTAAGGGTAATACAGACTACAGGGTGGCGGGAAATTGACTGTGAATACTTTAACCAATGGTCGGGTATATGCCTAAAACCACTGTGAAATTCTTACGCAAGTAATTTTGGACAAGGAATGCACCTACTCATTGCAATGAGGTATTTAGTCTTTAGGTCACCTTAGTATGAATATCCAATTTTTTATCCGGCAAATTTTAACAATTGAACTAATGCTATATTTTACGATATAATATTAACCAAGTAATAAGCCCTAATTTTGTATTACCAATTTGATTTCACCTGTATAATGTAGGATATCGTAACCAAAATCCGTACGTTCATTCCTAATAAATCTCATTCAGTCATTCAATCCACTCGTTTGCTCCAGTATCACAGTGTCCCTCATAACAGTGTTACAAGCTTCTTCTCACATCATAGCAAAGAAACTAGTCTGTACATTAATAAAACAAAACATAATACAGGATGAAATGAAAATGGTGATACAAAATAAATGTTTCTTATTCAGCTTATGCTGGACAGTGGAATGCACTTACTCATTCATTTTGATTAGTCTCATAAAATTTGAGGTTTCCATACATTGAGGTCACGATTTCATTCCATCTTACTATGTAATGCACTATGCTGTGTAGCATTGACTAAATAAGAAGCGCCAATTTTGTATCAACAATTTGGTTTCACTTTGTATTCTGTGTTAATGTTAACACAGCGGTGTCCGCTAACTCGCGCCACTTTTTTCCGCCAATTCCTGTTTACAAAGCTCACTAAACAGACGAAGTTCGCCAACCCGCTCCAAGAATTTAATTAACCCTTCGTATGCGGGAACGGAAAAATATACTGCATTCGAGCCTCTTCTGTTTCAATATCTACAAATGATGGAGATTAAAATAAAAATAAAAAAAAGATATCCTTAAAATGGAGCAGATCTGCTCCGTAGCATACGAGAGGTTAAGCGCTGCTTTACATAATGCCCCCGCCATCGATGATGAACGGAGATTATTCAAAAAATACAACCTTTGGCTCTCAAATTAGAAGCAGTAAAAAAAGATTTCATTAAAACAGCTTTATTAAATTTTAAACCCCTTTCCCCTGTTTACATTTTCGTACTTTATCATTACCACCTCGGTTCTGCGTCGTACCGGAGTGATTGACATAGTTTCAAACGCTAAAATTAAAATGTCACCGAGGCGGGGCTAAGTCGATTAGAATGTTCACTGAACAGCACCCGCTATATTGAACATTCGCATCTTATTGACACAAGAGTGTGATATTTCTACGCACCAAAACACAGACTTACATTTAAATAGATGACTCAAGTGTACTAAAAGGGAGAGCAATGCTCTTCCTTTGACGAAATTGCATTTAGTTTTGTACCATTTAGATTATGTTTAACTGCCAAGAGAGGAAAACTTGAATAAGGCGGCGTCACCTTTGAATCGGTTTCACTTGGTTTGTCATTTCCATCACTAAAGCGCTCACGTGACGTTACAGTAGGTAGAGAAAACGTGGTACGCTTGGTTTTAATACAAATGCAGGAACTCACGGTATCTATTTCAATAACTCTGTGCATTAAACAAAACAATCTCTTTCCAGATCACGGACAGCTCAAAAAAACAAGATGGCGGAACGAGAGTGAACGAAAAGAATGAACGAAACCTACAGCGCGATGGAACCAAACGCGACGCAAGCAATGCCTCTACGGCCTCCAGACCCCGACACGCAAGTGAACGATACCGATCCGCTCCGAATGAACTTCAACGACTCATTCAGTGATTTCTACTTTCGAACTGTGAACGGAACGAATTGTAGTTTCGATAGTGTGTGTAGTGAAGTGCATTATAACTTCTGGGCGTTGTCGTTGTTAGTGTTTCCGTTGTTGACGCTGTTCGGGAACGTGCTGGTGATCATGGCGGTGGCGCGAGAGCGTAGCCTGCAGACGGCCACGAACTACTTCATCGTGAGCCTGGCGGTTGCCGACCTGCTGGTCGCGGTGGTCGTCATGCCGTTCGGGGTTTATTATTTGGTAAGTCGGCTTTTTTTAATTTAGGTACCTAGTTGAAAGGAGAATTGAACCGACACGTGCCTAAGATACATTGTTATAATGAGTCGTTCCTGCTGTTTTCTTTATTGTCTTTGTTATTCTGAGCATTTTAAAGTTTTATACTAATAATTGAAGTCAGATAGAATTTGCGGTGAAAATATCACTATATTGGAATACATTTTATATGCCAGAGGTACATACAGCAAGTGAGTTAGAAGTGACAGAATCAGGGTGTTTATAATTATAATATAAATAAGAAGTCTAAACGTTCTAATGTCAATACAATACAGTATCATTATTGAACACAAAAAAAACAATGCAAATTAGATTACAGAAATTAAAAGACACGGAGGCAATTGTCTTATAACTACCAGGTAATCTGTCCAAGGCAACCAAATATCAACGACAATAACAACGTAATATTTAAACTCTATCACACGTATTACACCATTGACGCGAAGAATCGTCCTACCGACTGCGCCATGAAATGTCGTCTAGGCTCAATTCACACCAGAAGAGCGGCGAAAGGCGGCGAAGCGCAGCAACCCGCTCCGTGGAAAATGCGCGAGGATTCCTGCGACTGCTCGAGAAGCCGCTGGAATGCGTAGGAAGTCGCTGGAATTTACACATACACATACATAATCTCATGCCTGTATTCCCAAAAGGGGTAGGTAGAGCACATGAATAAAAAAATCCAGTGTCACGTTTAGCAATGTCAGGGTAACCAGATAGTTAAATGTGATATTGCAGTGACAGGTTGCTAGCCCATCGCCCACAATACACTAACCCTTTCCCAGAGTCGACTCTTACGACACCCACGGGAAGAAAGGGGGAGGTGCTATTCTAACCCGGCACCACACGGGGAATTTACATATTGACATATTGACAGCGGCCGTCGCGACTACTCGAGCATCCTCGGGCATTCCCGCGACAGTTCGCGCAGTCGCACGGCTTTGTTTATGGAATGCGCTGGAATTCCCGCGGATCCGCGGGCATTCGCGCGCATCGTTAGAGTTTCTCATGCGATAATAAGTCTTATTTTAATGAAAATAAAGTTGAAATTCTCATGACACTGAAACTGCCCTCCGCTACGCCGCGCTTCGCCGCTCTTCTGGTGTGAATTGAGCCCAAAAAAACTTAAAGTCAGTCAATTCAGAAAGAAACTTTATATACGTTTATTGCAACAACAGCAAATGTGTATTTAAAACTGCAAATATAATACAAACTCGCTCATATTCTTACTAATAAAAAAATACCATGATATTTTTGAATTTCAGCTCTAATTATGGGGTTTACCTAAAATTGTGACATACAGTCAGACAGACTGATATAACGAACATATCGATAATAAACACATTATGCTCTAATTAATCTACGTATAGTGGTACAAGAGACAATTTCCAGATTTTTGGTGTTTTGTATTTTTGTGATTAACATACTTATTATATTATATTGATATGTATAAGGGTTCCGTGTTTTGCTATTTGACTACGGAACTCTAAAAATATGCTAGAAGTGGCTTGTTTTTATATCAAATAATTATGTAAAACGTAATCACAAAGCCTTGCTCTGATTACATCAGAAATTCAGCGGCGAGAGCTTGTTAACTACCTGGTGTACTAATTAGCATTCGCTGTAACTATGAAGATTTAAGCGCGCGAATGGCTGATGTGCCGTGGCTCAGGGCTTCTCAAACTGTGCGACGCCACCTCATCCGGGTTTTGAAGCATATTTTACTGACGCCTCAAAACGTACATACACATCACGGCTGTATTCCCTAAGGCCTAGTTCGCACGAGCGTTTAAAAAGCGTCGCGTTAAAACTCGGCGTTGGCTATATTACGAAGTTCCGTGTGTTAAATTGGATTTAACGTCCAACACCCAACGTCGAAAATCAAACAGTGCTCGATAAAAAAACGCCGCGCTTTAAAATCGCCTTGGTGTGAATAAATACATGATTTCTAATTTGTTTTATTTAAACGTTTTTTTAACGCCCGTTGAAAAAACGCTCGTGCGAATCAGCTCTAATGGGGTTATGCAGAGAGCACGAAACGCACAAAATCATGACTATTTCACGTCTCGTGGCCACGTCTAGCATATTTTTGTAGGTTTTGAGCTGGCAGGTATAATAGTGACAGGTTGCTAGTCTATCGCATGCTCAAACGTGCTCAAAACGTTACTGTCACAACTTCAGATATAAATAGCGTACAGCGGGATAAAAAATTGCATGGACAAGTCCAAATGAAAGTCGTTTGAAGCTGTTTACGCCGTGCGATAGTGATGGTTATCGAAACACGGCTTCTGACGCCAAACGATTGCCGCCTCTAAGCTATCCATGCAATTTTGCATCCTAGTGTACATACATACTTCATCGAGGCTGTATTCCCAAATGGGGTAGGTAGAACAAGCGAGACGATACGTGTACAAAACCATGTCAATTTTACGTTTCGTGACTCCTAGCGGTACAAAAGTGTCAGGTAGCTAGCCTGTCGCCTAAAACATTTCTAGTTTAGTCGCCTCTTGCGACATCAACTGTAGAAATGGAGGGGTGTTATTCTAAACACAACACCACACAGCGCTATGGCAATAGATGTCGGGTCAGCATGTGAATTTGTACGAATTTTATATGTACTTAGAATACAGTTAGAGTAAATTGTTGAATTATTTTCGTTTTAAGTCATAAATTTCTCAATTTACTACTCGTGTTTTGCTGTGTTAAGCTTACAGAGAGATACAATTAATTACAAGATTAACGTTTATTGTTATGAGTTGTAAATTTAGAACGGGGACTCAAACTAAAAGCGCGGAGTTGTCTATTGAAACCGGTCTAAAACAAAATAGAAGATAAAGATTGACAACCTCTGCCTTTAGTTGCTTAAAATGTGTCGTCTATGTTAATGCTCTGAGTAGGTGGAGCACAAAACATGGAAATGTGGCGTCTTTCGGAAACTTAATACATATATGTATAACACATTTATGTAGATACATAACCCATGTGGCATCAGGTCTAGAATTCTTCTCCATTTCTTCCGTGGATGTTGTAAGAGGCGACAAGGAAATGAAGTCAATTATACAATTTATTTCAAGAATATAACATACTTATGATAAAACCAATTACTAATACTAATTAAAACTACTTACAAATAAAGTAACTAAAAATTAAAATGGAAAATATCAACGAGACCACTGCCTCGGGGAAAGGTGCCCAAAAGGCTGGCGGCGTTCCCTCTCTGAATGGCGATGCCAATTCGTTGCCCCGGGAACGCGCCAGCCCTCTGGTCTCCTGTAATTTTATCAAGTGTTTTTTAATACATGAAAAAATTTTGGGCATCAAATACAAGGAAATAGATTTAGGTAGGTATGCTTTAGGCGACAGGCTAACAACCTGCCACTATTATATCTCTTTCATCTGTTCGTATACCCAAAAAAATTCTAGAAGTTTTAACTTTCAAGCGACGCTGGGAATAAATGAAACCGTAGATAGCAAATCAACTCAATTTTATGATACGATTAATACAAAATAACAAACACAAAAATAAACACAACGTATGGCGCGCGCCGTGGCTCGAACAAAAGTGCCGTCCCTCTCGAAGCGCCCTGCCACGCCGGGTGACGTCATCAGTGTTGCTAACAGAAGTGGCTGCGTAACGTGTGCTCTGCCTACCTCTTTTCGAGAATATAAGCGTGATTGTATGTATACTGTATGTCTGTATGTATGTATGTATAGATACATAACCTATCTACATACACACATCACGCCTGTATTCCCAAATAGAGTAAACAGAGCACACGAAACGTTACATAAACAAAACCGTGACTATTTCTCGTTACGTGACCCATTTCTGCAAAATATTTCGGTTCAAAGTTATTATTTAGTCAGTGTAATGATGAAAAAATATTGCTTATGCTAGAAGTGGCCACAAAACGTGAAATAGTCATCGTTTTGTCTATGTAGCGCTTTGTGTGGTCTGCCTACCCCGTTTGGGAATACAGGCGTTATTGTATGTATGTAATGATGACATGACAGGTTGCTGGCCTATGGCTTGAGGCATACCTTAAACGGCTCCTTAGTCGCCTCTTACGATATCCACGGAAGAAATGGAGGTGACGTAAGTGCATAATTCGGCCCGCTGCCGACATCAGTCCAATAGGAGAGCTACATGTCCTGAACTATTTTGTTTCTGAGGTATCTCACAGAAAGTGTTTACGTCTAGAGTGATTTACATACATATTTCTTTATCATATTCCTGGGCTCATTTTCGGAATTTCCCCCGGGAACATAATATTTTTGGCATAAACTGGCCCACATATATCATAACTTGACTGACGCTTGCTGTTTCTTCATATTACTTTATACTTTTTTCTAATTTTAACAGTTTAAGTAACGAAAAGTTAGTGTAAGTTAGATGGAACAGTCTCCGGCTTCTTACTTGGCAAGGTTTTTTTAATTAATGGGGACATTAATGTAGTTGTATCATACAACTCCTGTTGTGGTGTTGTGTTTAAAGTAACACTACTCCTTTTCTTCCGTGGTACGACATCCACGACGAACCGACGCGAGTTAGAAAAATTACTAAAAGTATATTTTAAGGCTAACATACATACATATTCTCACGCCTGTATTCCCAAGAGGGGTAGGCAGAGCACATGAATTCAAAAATCAAGTACCACTTTTAGCAATTTCAGGGTTACCAGATGGTTAAACATGATATTGAAGTGACAGGTTGCTAGCCCATCGCCCACAATACACTAACCCTTTCCCAGAGTCGACTCTTACGACACCCACGGGAAGAAAGGGGGAGGTGGTATTCTAACCCGGCACCACAAAGCTAATAAGTCTAATAACCTGTCACAATTGTACTTTATAATGTAAAACCAAAATAATATGCTTGAAGTGGCTATCTATTCATGATTTTGTCTATGTAGCGTTTAGTGTGCCCTGGGTACCCAATCGGGAATACAGGCTATAGGGAGAGGCTAGCAACCTTTCATTTTTAACCGACTTCAAAAAGGAGGAGGTTCTCAATTCGACCTATTTTTTTTTGTGCATGTTACTCGATAACTCGGAGACCCGTGGACCGATTTTCAAAAAAAATTTTTTAATCGAAAGGGTATAACTCGAAATTTGTCCCATTAGCACGAAACCCGGATCTGATGATGGAATCTCAGGAGAAATCGAGGGAACTCTGCAAATTTATATCGAGATGTATGGCGTTTTCGGTAATTTGTTGATGAAGTCAAGATTTTACATTCAGTAAACAGAATACTTTCAAAATATTGCTAATTTGAAGTCGGTTTTTTTGTTGTTTAAAATTATATTACCTCTTTTCACTTAGGTACCACATAAAAATTATGCTGAAAGTGGCTACAAAGCCTGCAATTGTTACTGGCTTTGTCTATTAACGTTTCGTATAATCTGCCTACCCAGTTTGGGAATACAGGCGTGATGTATGTCCGTATCATACAAACGGTATGCTGCGACTCAAATGAAACAGCTCTAAGCCTTAAGCTCCCAAACTATTCTACATCCAATTTCACGTGTAGCAAGAGCTTCTGGAATGCTATGGACCCCTGGTAATTGCGTTTGCAAGATAGTATAATTAAATAGCGGGGAAACACTAAAAGATAAATCTAAATTACTACATTTCAAGTATCAACAAACTAAAATTTTACAGACTGGGTGGATGTTTGAACATCACTTACTAATGCCTTGATCACACGTACCGAGTAGAGTGGCGAGAGAGTGTTCTCGACCGAGTGGTTCGACCGAGTACTCGGCCGAGAACACTCTCTCGCCACTCTACTCGGTACGTGTGATCAAGGCATAAGACGTCATAAGAGGCGACTAAGGTTAGGTATGTTTTAGGCGACAGGCTAGTTAGTAACCTGTCACTATTATACCTCTTCATCAAAGTGTCAAAAAATCGTACTAAATGTGGCTGCAAAGTTAAATAGTTTTGACTGTGTGACATTTCGTGTTCTCTGCCTACCCTATACGAGAATATAGGCATAATGTAAGTATGTTTGGAAGAATAAACATACCACCCAACTTTAACCAAACTCGCTCTACTAAACACTTCACATGTCACAATGTCAAACTGTCAAGAACTCAAAATCCGCTAAACGCTACGCGTGTGTAACGAGTTCTTAATCAAAACGACATACCTCCACTTAAGCGGTTCTTCAAAAATAAACCTTATACAGTGAATTGTGAAAGCTAAGTTTGAAGTGCCAAAAACGAGGTAAGACGTTTCGAAATGCCTTGTAATGTTAAGGTAAAAGTTGAGTATCTTCTATCTGCAGACCTTTAAAACTTAGCAAGTGATTTATGTTGTGCCCTCCATTAGCATAAAGTGAGTTGTTAAGGGGCCTACGGGAGCTAAAGCTAACGTTTTTACTTACATACATACTTCATGCCTGTGTTCCCAAATGGGATAGGGCACTGGGAATACTACATAGACAAGACCATGACTAATTCACTTTGAAACCACTTGTATCATATTTGTTAGGTTTTAATTTGGCAAGTGTAATAACAGGTTGCTAAGGGCCTGGCCACATGTCCACGACACGACATCGTACCTAGTCGTAAACCGACACGATTTTTGCCGTGAAAATCCACGACGCGCGTCGTGAAATTTTCCGACCGCTGCACCCGGGCACCGACGACGTCGTGTCGGAGCGCAACACGATTTTTGTCGTGAAAATCCACGACAAAAATCGTGTCGGTTTACGACTACGACGTCGTGTCGTGGACATGTGGCCAGGTCCTAACCTGTCGGCTAAAATATACCTTGACCTGTCTTTAATCGCCTTTTACGACATCACAGAAGAAACGGAGAGGTGTTATTTTAATTCGACACTACATAAATACGTGACCTGACACTCGATACAATAAATACAATACAATTACAATACAAAAGAAAAAACAGTTACAGTACAACATGAAGTCGTTTAAAAAGAGTTAGGTACAATATTATCATTGCAATCTTAGACAGTATTAAAACTTAGTGTAAGTTTAGCATGCCATGTTGTGGCGGAACATACATGCATGTGATTATTTTACTCCTGACATGCCAACTGTACCAACTTTGTGTATGTTTTATCAAAAATAAATGATATGATATGATATTCTGATAAGTGCTATCTTTATTAATTTCATGTTAAGTGCAATGGACCCCTTAAGTTACGGGGCACCGGCTAGCATACGAAGTGTTTAGGGGCTTTAGTGTTAGATAGCGGTCGTGGTCGTGGATAGGTGGAAGCCTGTAGATTTATTGAAACTACATTATTATTCGTCTATTCTAAACAAGCCTTCCGCACATGGAGCTTTTTTGAACCCGAGGGCTACAATTTATTTGGCTGTGAAATAAGTTTTGTAACACATACATTTTACCTGTCTTTTGAAATTTATTTTCATGTATAAGTGGGTATTGATTTATTAACACAAAAAAATACAAACTATTACAAACTAAAAAATACAATTAACTATCTATAAATAAAAAAGTTGTCCCAAATCGCTGCCAGGCGGCAGGGTGCCCAGAAGACTGGCAGCATTGCCACGCTGAATGGCGTGCCAATCCTCTGGGCAAAAAACGAGCCTGCCCTCTGGTCCCCTGACGTGCTCACGAGCTTGGATGCTATAGCCCGGAACAATTCGTGGGCCCCTGGTCCCCAAGTCCCTAGAGTTTCAACTCCAAACGGCTCAAATATGACGCTATTACCTATGGCTGCATACTTGCGCCGCTTGAGGTTTTCAGCAGCTTTCCCGCCGATAAAGTATAGGATGAGGCCATGGTATGTCTTTATGTCTTTTACTTTCTCGCCCACGAACTTGTGCAGACGCTGTTGTGGGCTAAAATTTGTACATAAGCTGCTACGGTCATTGGCCAAACTATCTCATTAATTACAAACCCCTAAGTTTCTTAAAGGTTACGGAGTGATTAGAAAGGCGGACAAAATGGCCGAAACGAAGTAAGCTCAGCTGTGGGCAGCTGATTAGTTTGATTGAATTTGTGTGGGATGAATGACCTCCTACATTCGTATAGGTTTAAGCCTATAATTAGGGTGGCTAGAAATTGACCGTTAACATTTTAATCAGTGATATAAAAAAAGCCGTGATAGCCCAGCGGTTCGACCTGTGGCCTCTCAAGCAGAGGGTCGTGGGTTTAAACCCCGGGCTCGCACCTCTGAATTTTTCGGAATTCTACACACAGCGACGAAGTAATTCAACGTTGTGTGTGAAGTTCCCAATCCGCACTGGGCCCGCGTGGGAACTATCGCCCAAGCCTCTCATACTGAGAGGAGGCCTGTGTCCTGCAGTGGGACGTATATAAGCTGATGATGATGATGATGATGATTTTAATCAGTGGTCGGGTAAGCGCATCTGAAAACCCCTGTACAGTTTTTTCCCGGACTTTTTTTACGAAAATCTAAAAATATTGCCCAGTCCTTCGTCCTTCGGTTTTTGGTACTGCTATTTCTTTTAGGTTCTGAGTTTGCAGGTATAATAGCGGTGGATGGGTAGCCTGTCGCCTAAAACAGCCATACTCAAAGTGTGTTCCGCGGAACCCCAGGGTTCCGCGACACCCCTGGAAGGGTTCCGCAAGAATTTAGAAAAAAAAACACTTCTCTCTGGTCAAACGTTTTGGTGCAGCGTACGGACGCACGGATCGACTGTAGTTTTTTTGTAACGTTCCATCAAGTATTTCGCTTTCCAAAGGGGTTCCATCAGCAAAAAAGTTTGAGAACCGCTGGCCTAAAGTATTCCTTTAACATATTAGTCATCCCTTACGACATCCACGGAAGAAATGGAGAGGTGCTATTCGACACCACACGGACATCATAATAATCATTGGGACATTAATGCTTAGTCGCACATTATTACATATTCCGCGACATAATGTGGCTTCATATATGAAAATGGCAGATTCTCTTATCTATTATTTACGAGTGTTCGCTGTTTCCAACAATGGCACTGATTTAGTGCGCGAATCACGAATTTATCATAATAATCATAATTATTTCATTGTGTTTATTTGAATAATGGAAGGGCGGTCGGAGAGTCATATGGTACCTAATGGGTTGTGGTGTAGGTAGAGTCAGCCACGAAGGTTTCGACTTGGTCGAATGCCAAAATATGACAAAACCTGCTCTTATTACCAATACGAAGTAAAACAGAAATCGTTTGTCACACACGTACACTTCCAGCATATTTTTTATTAAATTTTAAGTTGGCAGGTATAATAATCAGAAGTTGCTATTTAGCTTGTCGCCTAAAATATACCGTAACCATTTCTTTAGGCGCCTTTTACGACATCCACGGAAAAAATGGAGAGGTGTTTAACTATGTAAACCCGATACCAATATTCAGACGCACATTCCATCCACCACTGGACATACATACCTACATACATATACATATCGTCACGCCTCTTCACCACTGGACACTAGACAATGTTTACACCAATCACCTAGTCCCAAAGTAGGCAAATTACTGCTTGTGTTGTGGGTACTAGACAACGGATAAACTTACATAGATATAGATAAACATCCAAGACTCGAAAGCAAACATTCGTATTCATCATACAAACATCTGCCCCGACCGGGGATCGATCCTGGGACCTTAAGCTTCACAGTCAGGTTCTCTAACCGCTGGGCTATCCGGCCGCCAAAACCACTAGCGGGGTTATAGTGACAGACGACGAAATTCTAGCTGTTGAACTTCATTTAAAACCGGCGTGCCTATGGAATTTTCCAGAAGTAAACATAACAATTTCCAGAAATAAACAACAAGGGGTGAAATAGAGCTGCGCGGCCACTAAGTACGAGGGAAACAACCGCTTTTAACGAAATGAGGTTGTCGTGATACGAGTCGTTTTACAGCTCCTAGCGGGGCGGTAGCTAGTAAAAATACTTGGGGGTAAAAATACTTGGAATATTTGAACTGAAATGGAAAACATCGTTCTTAAGAGGATAGGAGTCGCCCCGCATCAAACCACCTTCTCCATACAAACGTAGTCCCCTGTTTTCTCCGTGAATAATGACATTAGAGCAAAAATTTTTTTTACGTTATATTTGTATCTGTTTTGGCTATGCCCCTACGTTTTGCTTTTATCGATTTTCTAAAAAAAAAATAAAAAAAAAAAAAAATTAAAATAAAAATCGATAAAAGCAAAACGTAGGGGCATAGCCAAAACAGATACAAATATAACGTAAAAAAAATTTTTGCTCTAATGTCATTATTCACGGAGAAAACAGGGGAATACGTTTGTATGGAGAAGCGGTTTGAAGCGGGGCGACTCCTATCCTCTTAAATAATACCCGTAATAATGTGTTGCCGTGTGGTATCGGGGCTAGAATAACGTCTCTTCATTTCTTCCGTGAATGTCGAAAGAGGCGACTGCCTAGATATGCTTTAGGCGACAGGCTACCAACCTGTCACTGTTAAACTACCTCTTCCATCTGTTTTCAAATCTAAAACGGGAGTCTCGTTAGTCGACCCGTACGTACCATCGCGAACCGGGATTGTTGAGCCACTTACCTATGTTTGTAACTTGGTCGTGTAATACTAATCCAATAGCTAACATCTAGTCGGTCTCATCGGTCATTGATTACACGTCTAAATTGCGAACAGTGGCACCTGCAATCGTTCGACATTGCGATGCTACTCGATTGACTAAGAGCCTGAGTACAAAGGACTGGGCAATATTTTCAGATTTTCGTAAAAAAAAAAACATGTAAATTCCGGAAAAAAAAACTTCACAGGGGCTTTCAGACGCGTAAACCTGACCACTGGTTAAAATATTTACGGTCAATTTCCGGCCACACTGTATATCACATACATACATACACATACATAATATGTATGTCACATACATACATACACATACATAATATGTATGTGGCCGTATGATATACAGTGTGGCCGGAAATTGACCGTAAATATTTTAACCAGTGGTGAGAATATTATTCTCACGCCTGTATTCCCAAGAGGGGTAGGCAGAGCACATGAATTCAAAAAAACCAGTGCCACGTTTAGCAATTTCAGGGTAACATTTTCAGGGATGGTCAAACGTGATATTGCAGTGACAGATTGCTAGCCCATCGCCCACAATACACTAACCCTTTCCCAGAGTCGACTCTTACGACACCCCCGGGAAGAAAGGGGGAGGTGCTATTCTAACCCGGCACCCCACGGGTTATCACTATAGATTTATCATCGGGTCATCATTTTATGTCACTGTAGATTTATTCAGAAACAGACTAATGGCACATATGACTCCAACAGATTCGTACCTACTCAGGTTCTGTCCTATAACTCAACTGATTTAAAACGAATATCTGTTCTGGCACGCCTAAAGGCGTATTTAGTATTTTTCCCTGTTCCTATAAAAATATTGCCGCGAGTAAAGCACGTCGCGGCCTGGCAATTAAAATTGAGTGTTGGTGTTGTCACACTGATTGATAGTAAAACCAGATTTCATTCCGGAGATGATCAGGCGATTTTAGGATGACACCCGGTTTTCGTTGTTACCCGAGAAATAATATACATTATATTGTATCTACCAAATTTGAATCACTCCCACCGTTGGGCAGAGAGGGCATATCTTCCGTTATACGTATTTTTTAACCGACTTCAAAAAAAGGAGGAGGTTCTCAATTCGACCTATTTTTTTTTATTTTTTTTTGTCTGTATGTTACTCGATATCTCGAAGACCCGTGAACCGATTTTCAAAAAATGTTTTTAACTCGAAATTGGTCCCATTTGCAAGAAATCAGGATCTGATGATGGAATCTTGGAGAAATCGAGGGAACTCTTCAAATGTTATAGGTACATGTACGGCGTTTTCGGTAATTTGTTGATGTAGTCAATAATTTACATTCAGTAAACAGAATACTTTCAAAATCCTGCTAATTTGAAGTCGGTTTTTTTTTTGTTTAAAATTATTTATCAATGTAACATCCTAACTGACTGTTTGTTGTAAGAGGCGACTAGAGAAATAGGTTAAGGTATAGGCGACAGGCTGGTAATCTGTCATAATCATGGTCTTTTCAATGTACCATGCCGTGTACTCTACCTGCCCGGTTCGGGAATACAGGCATGATTCAATTATCCATGTAGTAGAATTTGAAGTTTTGTAAATGTGTGATTATTATGACATAAGCTGTACCTTTTCCATGCAATCCATTTATTTAAACAGCGACCCGTGCCCAGGTATTTATGTACAAGTACATAAAATTATAACCCGAACTATGACGAGGGCTTGTGGTCAGAGATATGCGAGGGTTTAACGACTGTCTCTTGTTTTTAGGGCAGTTTAAAGCCAAGGGTCCAAATTTATAGCTTACAGAGCGTCATATGATACATGGTGAAAGTTATTTTAAAACTTCATACATACATACATATCTATCTTCCTGTGTGGTGTCGGGATGAAATAACACTTCTCAATTTCATCCGTGGACGTCGTAAGAGGCGACTAAAGAAAGAAGGTATATTTGAGGCTAGCAACCTGTCACTATTATAATTATATGTACACGGGACTTAGTCGCGATTTTATTTACCTTCTCGACGTTTCGGCCGCGTTACAGCAACCGTGGTCACGAGTTGACTGAAGCAGAGCACGTTTGTTTGGCAGCGCGGGTCCTTCGAACTACCCGCACTTGATTTTCATCAGTAACGGCTCCCCGAACTACCCGCGTTTCACTGATATTGTCCACCGTCACCCTATTAAGTCCCGCGTACATATAATAAAATTATGAGTGAGAATCGTGAAAGTTTAAAACTGTCACTATTATACCTGCCAATTTAAAACCTAAATGTGAAATAGTCATAGTTTTGTCTAAGTAGCGTTTCGCAAGCTCTGCCTACCACATTTAGGAATATAGGTATGATGTACGTTTGTATGTATTTATGTAAGTTGCGCCAATTTTCAAGCTTTGCAATAACGTTTTATTAAAGTCTGGCTAAACCCTGCTATTTTCCTTTAGCGTGATAATAATATTCAGTAAAGTGATAATTTAATAACGCGTCGCGGTTCTCGCCTGTGTCTTAGTGATGGGGTTAGTATTCATGAATTACTTTTGGCCACTCAACTTTTAAATTTCACGTCTCGTAGCCACTTTGGCATATTTTAAAGTTTTTAGTTAGATAAAAGAGATAAAATATAATAGTGACACAATGCTAGCTTGACGCTTAAGGGTCTCCCCACATTAGTCGACGCCTTTTCGGCAAAATGCAGGTAGAAAAAGCTTTATGTCAACGCAATAAGGGCGAACAAGACGTCAATCGGCTCGGCTCGTTCTCAATGGTTTTTGGTCTCCATAATGTTGAGAGGATGGATGAAAGAAGACTGACAAAATAAATTTATACGGGGAATGTGGATGGGTGCAGTGGCAGGGAAAGACCTAGATGGACGTTCCGTGACCAAATCGCAGACGTTTTAGAAACAGGTCAAGAGTACCCGAAACCGACGAGCATGTATGAGGAGATTGATGAATGTGGATGAAGCAAAAGAGGTGTCAGGATCGTAGCGAGTGCAACAAAGTAGTCTCTGCCTACCCCTGTGGGAAAGAGGCGTGACGATATGTATGTATGTACCTATGTACAATGTGGTGTCGAGCTTAGAACAACATCTCTCTATTTCTTCCGTGGATGTCGTAAGAAGCGGCTACAGACATAGGTTTTGGTGTGTTTTAAACGACAGGCTAGCTAGATGGACACTATGCTTCTTTTATTTTTAAACCAAGCTAAGCTCTGTCGTCTTTGCCTACCCCGCAGGGAATAAGGCGTGACGGTTATGTATGTATATATGTATGTAAGTAAATGTGGCTGCGAAACGTCAAGTAAGTAGTCCTGGTTTTGACTACAGGACGTACGCCAGTTAGGATTACGGACGTGGTATTTTAAACATCCGTACCGGTACCGGGTCACGCGATGTCACATCACTACGCCACGGCATGGCAATTACAGCTATTGTAGTTGACACCCGGTAATATACCGGTAATGTAATCAAGGCAACGGTTGTTTGTTGCCATGTTCGAATTATTAACATGGGGTGTACAGGGTAATTCTAATTGACTGTAAATATTTTAACGGTCGGGTACCATCTGAAAACCTGCAAAATATTTCCTGAAAATTTTCATTATTGATGTGAGAGACAAATGCTTCATCGCTTTTCAAGTCATTGCATCCTGTGTTTTACCTACCTTATGTTCCGTACGCAAGTCCCCTTAGTCGGCACGTATGCACCTGCAATCGTTCGACATTGCTATGTTACGCGGTCGACTAAGAGCGGGATTACAAAAAAACTATAATATTTTCAGATTTTTGTTATTTTTTTACAGGGGTTTCGGTAAACTACGAGCATAGGCGATGGACTAATCTGTCACTACCATTCCTCTATAGTCCTAGTTTTTAAACCTGAAGTTGTACTGGAAGTGGCTGAGATGTGTGAAATAGTCTTCTGTGTAGCGTTTCGTGTGCTCTACCTACTCCATAGGGGAATGTATGTATGGCGTAAATAAATAAAACAATACAGCTAATAAATGATAATTATTACCGTACGAGCTTCAAGCCCTATAAAGTAAGTTCGGAGAACAAAGCCCAGCACAGACTAGACGCGATGAATTTCGCATTTCGTCCTAATACGGTTAAAGGAAGCCCGGCAAGTGCCCGTAACACAATCTTTGCTCAATTGGGACATGCCTATAGTTGGAGATTTAGGGGGCAGCGGGCGAAATTGCACACAAAGGCAAAAGAGACAATGTTTTTTTCTGATTTTTATATTCACACATAGGCGTCACGCTTGTATTCCAGAATGGGGTAGGCAGAGCGCAAAAATCGCTATATAGTCGAAAGACGCTTCGTAGCCACTCTCAGCATAAGTTTTAGGTTTCAAGTTAGATTCAAGGGTATAATAGTGATAAGTTGCTAGCCTGTCACCGGACGCATACACGTAGCGCACGAAACGCTACATAGACTAAATCAGAGGCATACCTAAATCAATTTTCTTAGTCACCTCTTAAGACACCCACAAAAAAAATGGAGAGGTGTAATTTTAAACCCGACACCCACGGGCAAGCTATTCTTAATCTTATTTGCTTTTAAGAGCACAATTTAATAAAAATGAAAAAACATTATCTTTCTTTTGTGAAGCAAAACTTCATGACATACACGAACAATCACACGATTCAAAATATCAAGATTGAGTCAAAATATTCATAGAAATAAACTTTTAAAAAGAAAATCTTCCCTTGTCCACTCCGCCCTCTCTTCCCCTAGTTTGATTATTAATTTGCACCGCCTGTGTTCACTCGGTTTAGCTATAATATTATCTGCTCGGATGAAACGATGTAATTGTGTAGTCATTACATTACATAATTAATGTATAATATTATCCAATCATCTTAGTGGATGGTACATACAGATATTCCATACTGGCTTTTGCAAATAACTTCGCCCGCGTAAATCACCTTCAGGTGCGCAGACGATTGACTAACCGCAATGCACTTTTTAGTCTGTGAAAATAGACACACACACACACACACACACACACACATCCTCACGCTCACGCATTCAAAAATCCAGTGCTACTTTTAGCTATTTCAGGGTAATCAGATGGTAAAACGTGATGTTGTTGTGAAAATAGAACCTTTGCGCGTCGTGTGCGTTACTGCCTATAATTGCATAGATTCTATTTTGACAGACTAAAAAGTGCGTCACGGATAGTCTGTCGTCTGTTCTGCATCTATAACCGCAAAGGCTCTATTTTCACAGACTAAAAACTGCGCCACGGATAGTCTGTCGTCTGTTCGGCACCTATAATCGCAAAGGCTCTATTTTCACAGACTAAAAACTGCGCCACGGATAGTCTGTCGTCTGTTCGGCACCTATAATCGCAAAGGTTCTATTTTCGCAGACTAAAAACTGCGCCACGGATAGTCTGTCGTCTGTTCTACACTTATAATCGCAAAGGTTCTTTTTCCACAGGCTAAAAAGTATGCTTAGCTGGTTTGGTCATATAGAGAGGATGGATGAAAGAAGATTTACTGAACAGACTTATACGGGAACTGTGAATGGGTGTGTTGGGAGGGGAAGCCCTAGACGGACGTTCCGTGACCAAATCGCGGACGTTTTAGAAACAGGTCAGGTCAAGAGTACCCGAAATCGACGAGCATGTATGAAGAGACTAATGAATGTAGATGAAGCAAAAGAAGTATGTCAGGACCGTAGCAAGTGGAACAAGGTGGTTTCTGCCTACCCCTGTGGGAAAGAGGCGTGACTGTATGTATGTAAAAAGTGCGTCACGTGATAATCTGTCGTATGTGCTGCACCTAACACAGACTTGATTGTGTACGAAATCTTAAAATTTAATATCCAAGGAAAATGAAAAATCATAGCCTAGCTTTTTCTCTGCTGCTGGCACTATTTCATTCCCGTAATATTGCGAAGAAGAAATTTTATTAATTTGTGGACTAATTGCTAGTTATTACTTCGCAAAATGAGTTTCATTCTACGTCAAGGTTCTAGATTTGTTAGTGAAATCATTGTTGAATTCTTTGCCAATTCCTGTGATGCTTCAGGGATAATTTTATTGTTTTACGTTCGCCCATCAGTTTTAAAACAAAGTAGATTTTAAATATATTTGGCTTTAAATTGTATGCATACATAAAGACCGCCTAAAAAGTGTAGGAAATGGACAAAAAGGAACTTTAAATGTTCATACAAAATTATCGCCATAATCTAGCTTCATATAGGTACGTCAAAATGATGTTTGCAAAAACAGTGGGGTCAGTCTATATAATAGGCGTTTATGAAAAATATTTTTTCACTAGCTGTGCTCGCGACTCCGTCCGCTTGGAATGGTGACGGATTTTCCCCACTTCTTCCACCTTTTCCAATGTTTCTTCGCTCCTATTAGTCCCAGCGTGATGCTATATAGCCTAAAGCCTTCCTCGATAAATAGTTTATCTAACACAAAAATAATTTTTCGATTCGATCCAGTAGTTCCTGAGATTAACGCGTTCAAACAAACAAACAAAAAAACTCTTCAGCTTTATAATATTATTAGAATAGATTGTTCAAAATCTTTTGCTAGAAAAATACGTCGCTTTAGTCTAGCTTTTTCAGAGAGCGCTGTGAAGGTAATTCATATTTGCTGTAGTGCCGAAGCCCGCTTTTTCCGCCACGCTCATTAAGTCTGACAATTAATTAGTTGAAAGATGAAGTTGAGACCGTCTGAGCACGGGCTAAGTTTATTAAGTCTAGAACAAAAATGCTACAGCAAAGTGCGGGGAAATAGAGGAATATGAAGTTTCTAAAAGGGGTGTTAAAAATAAACTTCACGCCTGTATTTCCAGAAGTGGTATTGAGCACCTGAAACTTTTACACAGAAAATTAATCCCTAACTATGGGTATTTGCATTTCAAGGCCATTATATATTTTGTTTGTCAGCGTTTTCAACTTCACTTCTTTTTCTTCCCACCTTACCTTACCTTAGGTACTCTTAAACTTCTGGACAATCAACTTCAAAAGTTTCGTTGACTCAAAAATAACTGTATTAGTATCTCATTGTAGTTAAGTTTTTAGGGTTAGTTAACTCTATTACTGAGACTTCGTTATCCGTTCGTCTGTCAGTCTGTCACCACCAGGCTGTGTCTTATGAACCGCGCTAGGTAAACTATTGAAATGTCCACGAATTATGTAAAAATTGCTGTTGCCGATGCCGCTATAACAACAAAATACTAAAAATAAAGTTTTTTTTTTAAGGGGGCTCCCATACAACAATTGTGTTTATTTTGGTCCCAAATCTCCCGAGATGCTGTGTCTATGCGTGAGTTGCTCGAATACACTTTCTATAGAGATTCATTCTGTGGCTGTTTTATGCCTAAGGCAACTAGAAAGCTAACTCCCAGGCATCCTGTAAAGCCGTGTTCAGACTGCATGTGAAAGGTAAGCGTGGTTTCGACAGGCGGCAAGGAACAGTAGCGGGTAAAGCGGTGGCGGCTCAGTGCATGAGATGGGGTGGGGCGCTAGTAGTGGCGGGACGGATTCTTATACATGCATAAACATTAGACATGTTTGTACTCTCGAATAGGTTGGCAGAGCCATACAAAACGCTACAGAAACGAAACAATGACTTATGATTAGAATTCCGTACCCAAAGGGTGAAAACGGGACCCTATTACTGAGACTTCGCTGTCCGTCTGTCCGTCCGTACGTCACCAGGTTGAATCTCACGAATCATGCTAGCTAGACTATAAATTAAAATAGGGACTTCCATACAATAATTGTGATTTTTTTGGTGTTTTTGGGTTGATATAAATAACGATAATAAGCAGACACTGGAAATGTTAACGGAGTATTAATAGTTGTATAGTTTAAAAGTAAATTATAAAATTAAAATAAAATAATTATTCTAGGAGGCTCCCATACAAAAACCAATTTTTTTACAGTTATTGGTACGGAACCCTTCGAAGCGCCAGTCCAACTCGCACTTGGCCGGTTTTTAACGTTGCGTGTGCTTTACCCACCCCATTCAGAAATATGCGTGATATAAATTTTATATCATGTCTTGTGATATTTATAGCCCTGCGCATACGACAGATTATCCGCGACGGACATTTTAGTCTGTGAAAATAGAACCTATGGAATTATACATATGCAGTAACGCACACGACGCGCAAAACGTCCGGCGCACAAAGCATACAATCCACGCAGACTTTTTGTGCGCCGCAGACTCGACCGCACAAATAGTCTGTCGTCTGCACAAAACTCACGATCACCTTACATCCCGCCTGCACTGCCACCCCACACCTCCCCAAAGATATCAAGAACAGCAATCTCAAAACAAGCCGCTGAAAGCGCATTTATTTCCTACGAGTTATATCCGCAGTGGGGTCGCTGCACAAAGTTATGGCTGGGCCCGTATTGGATTGCTACCTTAGTTATGGCCACAGACTTACATCGAAATAGATGACACAAGTGTATGTACTTCTCGTGCCAAAATGGAACCAAAAGGGAGAGCAATGCTCTTCTTTTGACGCGATTTTATTTAGTTTTAAACCACTTAGCTTAGGTTTAACTGTCTAGAGACAGGATAACTTGAATAAGGCGGCGTCATCTTTGAATGGGTTTCACTCGGGCTGTCAATTCCCATCACTAAAGCGCTCATGTGATACCTATAGTAGAGAAAAAGTGACACGCTTGGTTTTCATACAAATGCAGGAACTCGCGGTATCTATTTCGATGTAGGTCTGTGGTTATGGTAGGGAAGGTAGACATAAATATCGATAAGGCAATGGAGTGTGATGGCGATATTAAAAAGTAACGATGGTATTTGGATTTTTTGGGAAACGTGATATTGTGTCGGTGTTTTATCGTTTGGTGGCAGGTTCGCCGGGTTTAACTTGGGCTGTGGAGAATACACCTTTGTTCGTTGAACTCGCTGTATTTCAAGCGGTGAAAAACAGGGGAATTTCGTAAATAAAAAAAAATGGAACCCCCTCGGATTAGAAAGGGTATTTTCGTGCTCCAGTGACATGATATCCTAAGTAGGGTAGGCAGAGCACACGAAAGGCTACATCGACAAATGACCATTTCACGCTTAGTAGCAACTTTCATCACAATTTTTCGGTTTCAAATTAGACAAGTACCCATCACGCTTGTATTCCTAAATAAGTAGAGCGATACATAATCAGTGAAAATTTCAATGTGTAGCTACCTCCGTTCCTGAGATACAGCCTGGTGACAGACGGACGGACGGGCAACGATATCTCAGAAGTAGGGTGCCGTTGAACATTAAACTACCGTGAAACTCACTCATGTTGATTCGATGAAAATCGCGCGAAGAGAGCGGAGGCGCGCAGTGCGCGTTTGGCAGCAGCAGCCGCCGCGGCTCCTAGATGAAGGGCTACGAATTGGCCCGAAACATGTCGAGCTAAACTCGATTTAATAAACGTGAATTATCCGAAAAATTTTCAAAAATAGGGGCCCATTTCACCCTTTGGGTACAGAACCCTAAAAAAATAGAATCCGAATTTTATAGTACCAATCTCAGTTCGTTGCTAAACTTGGAGACCCTATGCTAATAAATCAAATGACTTCGTGACGGCTCAAATATTTTACAACCCTTTTAATACAGGAGAAGGACCAAAAGGTCTATTAAGTACACATGTACTGGGTAAACATTTGTAATTGTGTTGGATTATAAAACACTTTAGGTTCGTTTCCTTCTGGTTTTATGATTGGCTGGTTTAACTACGTGCTGACAAAGTTTTCATAGTAATTATGGGTCATTGTCAAGCCTGCCAATTTTTTTCGCTAAAAAATGAAACACGTGATTTATAAAAATCAAAGGTATATTACGACTCTTACTCTAACTTGCAACAGAACTGAGTATCATTCAGAGATCAATTATTCGAAAAAAACGATTTAAAACGAAATAACGATATTTTGGTTCCACCGAAAAGACTAATATGTCCACCAAGTGGACTAATTATGTTAATTAATAATAAATAAACAAAACAAAAAGCGGTAAACATGTTAAACAAAAATAACGTTCATGATATATTCTCATAATCATGAAGAATCAGACACGTAAATACATTCAAAAAGTATATAAAAAATATTTTGTGTCTGTCTACCGAAATGACAATTCTTTTCGGTGGACCAAATATGCCTTCGTCCTCCGAAGACTAGGAAGCCTTCAAGTCTTCAAGAAGTATGTATGAAAGTGGGGGTTTGGTGGCTCTTCCTTGTTTTAACGTTGACGTATCCAAACTTTCAGAATATACGTCCAAAAATTGTATACTTTTATGAACATTTTTTTCAATCAACAAACAGACTGCACTCACTAATTTTTAATGGTTGCTGCATTCTGAAGTCATCAACTTCTTTCTAAGTAAGTAAGTTTCTTTGCTTTCAACATTCTTCTGTTTTTCACTGCAATACGTTCACCCATTTCATGGTACTAAAATAACTAGAATCGAAGGCGGTATTTTGCGTACGATATACTTTTAAGTTTCTTTTTCTATATGGTTTTTTTTTCTGCATCGTCGTGCATCATTCCATTTTTCCTCCAAAGCGTATTTTGTATGTTTTTGTTAAATCTTCTACAGTTTTCTTTTACCTTTACAGAATTTACGTTTAAACATGTATTCAGTCACTAGTCATTTACGGATAAAACAAAAAAGGAATCAGAAGCTAGTTTTTAAAGTTATAATAAAAAATTAAACCAAATTACAAGAAATCAATCAAAATACAATCATTTATCGTTTGGGTTTACAAAAAGTTCACCAAAAAGACGTCCACCGAATGGACTTTTTCCGCAAATATCATTCACAACACCAGCCATTTAAAGGATTATTCAAAAGGCAAGGCATATTTACAATGTTTGAATGCTTAACTAATTATTAAAAAGGTTTTGTGGATTTATAGCGATGTACTTACAAAATACAGCAGTAACCGGAAAGACAATTCAACATTGACACCACCAAATATTCTTGTTAACACAACAATATCGTCTGCTGCGCACAAGTCACGGCAAAATGGCTGCTAACAGGGATAGTACGATAGTGAATGAGTCAAATTATATGTCCCGGTCTATTCATTTGACATTTCCCTAATTTTTCTAGAATTTAAAGTAATGTCCACCAAAAAGACAAAAAATGTTGTGACAAGATTCAATGATGCAAAAAATGTGTTTTATTTCCATCTAATTTTTTAAATCCTAATAATGTTGAATGGAAATCATACATTGATTAGGGAAACATGGCATTTTTGTACAATAATAAAAGAGATGTATTTTTTTAAAGCCACATTCTATTAACAGGTGGAATCCGGACAGTCCACCGAAGTGGACTTTCAGTTACATTTGTGGTGATAAACAAAACAAATAATTACATTTATAGAAAATATGGTATAGTATAGTCTAGTACGTTTCCTGTACTTTATAGTTATGATGTAAATTGAATGCAATTATTAAAAATGTTTTATATAATTACAAATGGACATGTTTTTTTAGGGTTATGACAATGACCCTTATGATTCATATTCTTAATTTATTTTCGTGTATTAAAGATAATTAAGACAACAGAGCGCCATTCACTTGTATTCTGTCATACTTCTCTCGCTTCACTCACATCGGTCACTCTCGTTAAACACACTTTCACAAAGCACAAAAGCAAACCAACTTAAAAAGCTAAATAATTCTGACGTTTTGGTTCCAAATGACAATTATTTTCGTTCAAACCTTTTGAAGAACCGCCTGCAAGTTGACAGGCTGTCACGCAAAGTAGAACTGGTGATTGGGCACACGGTACTAAGTCGCTCGGTGATTGGTCACACAGTGATTGGTCGCTCGGTGATTGGTCACACGGTGATTGGTCGCTCGGTGATTGGTCACACGCTGATTGGTCACACGGTGATTGGTCGCTCGGTGATTGTTCACTCGGTGACCTTTAAAGCAGTAGCTCTGTACAGCGGACTTACGGCTTGCTTCTCTTCCAGTTCAACGGAGCCTGGGGCCTGCCCGCGCTGGTGTGCGACTGCTACATCGCCATGGACGTCACGTGCTCCACCTCTAGCATATTCAATCTAGTCGCCATCTCAGTGGACAGGTGAGGCATACATACATACAGTCACGAACTGGGATTGTTGAGCCACTTGCCAGTGTTCGCAATTTAGACGTGTAATCAATGACCGATGTGACCGACTCGATGTCAGCTATTGGATGAGTATTACACGACCAAGTTACAAATATGGGTAAGTGGCTCAACAATCCCTGTTCGCGAGGGTACATACGTACATAAACATCACGGCTTCACGGCTTATTCCCTGCGGGGTAGGCAGGGACAGCGGAGCGCCATTCGCTCCTATCGCATTCAGTATCTTGAATTTTTTTTAAACTGCTTGTACATAAGCTAGTCAATTATCATCATCATCAGGGAGGTGTTTCACCCTGTAAACGACATAGTGGCATTGCAATGATCGACAAAGGAAAACTTTATTACATTCATAGAGGTGGTGACAACCTCTCCATTTCTTCCGTTACCGTTGTGTGAGGCGAAAATTTTAAATAACCTACATACATACATACATACATACATAATATTCTCACGCCTGTATTCCCAAGAGGGGTAGGCAGAGCACATGAATTCAAAAATCCAGTGGTACGTTTAACAATTTCAGGGTAAACCAATGGTTAAACGTGATCTTAAAATAGTCTTTGTATAAAGTTTCACGTGCTCTGCCTAACCGGTTTGCGAATACAAGCGTAATGTATGTATGTGTAATATTATCAGTAGGTAAATTCAAAAAGAATATTCATGTTAATAGCCAAGCAAATGGAGAAAGAGAAAAGATTGAAGCAATCTTCAGAAGCCAAACAAAAGCACTTGATTCTTTTATTAAAGATACATACAGGTAGCAGCCGCCACAGAGGAACGACGGAGGAGTTGGCTTAGATGCTTAAAACAAATACTATTACCATGAATACAGTGACTTTACTCGCTGGCGTTATCGTACACGATCCATACGGAGACTTTAAAAGTCCAAACGCGCGCGGCAGATTTAAATATGAACAGATATTTTATACGATGGACAGAGGCTATTTTTTAACCTAACCATAATTATACTAAAGATATAGATGTGTGGTGTCGGAATAGAATAACACTTTTCCACTTTTTCCGAGGAAGGCGTAAGAGGCGACTAAGTAAATAGGTTGCTTTAGGCGACAGGCTTGCAACCCATCACTATCATACTCCAACCAAACCTAAAATTATGCCAGAAGTGGCTGCATTGCCTATGTCACGTTTCGCGTACTCTGCCTACCCCATGGGACCATAGGCGTGATTGTATGTTTGTATGTCAGCGAATAATTTACGAGAACCACATTTCAGTTTTTTTTAAAGTTCGATTCGAGTATTATGTCTACTCCAGTTTTATTCTTCCAAGTAAGCCACTTACATATATTGATTCTAAGGGTGCTTCAGACGAAACACATTTGTATGCAAAAGGTGATTAGAACCGCCTGCTGGAGTTTGAGCTCGTGTGTTGAATGTTAAGTAAGTGTAAAGTGGAATTGATGACATTTATGATAAAACAATTTAGAGACTTGAAACACTCCACTATTTTGACCTGGAACCTAAAAATATGCTGAAATTACCAATGGGATGCGGTACAGTCAGGGAATCTGAATGTTTAGCAGGTTGACCGCCTTCATAATTTGTTCGCATTGTAGGACAAACTTCACCATTGCAACTGGCTAGAAATAGTAATAAGGCCAATTTTAGAAGTATCTCAACCTGCTAAACATCCAATTTCCCTGACTGTACACGGTTTTGACTATGTAAAGTGTTGAGTGCTCTGCCTATTCCATTTATGAACAGGCGTGATGTATGTATGTATGTATGTACTTACTCAAATATGCGCAGATGCATAACAAAAGTGATAAACATTCACTCGGCGAGCGAACCGTTTCAGAAAGGATTTTTATTCCCCCAACCCGAGATTTCTACGCTCGGAATGTTTTTATTGAGTAACTTTAGCCGTAGCTTGAGCATTTTCGACCAAGAATCGCTATTTTAAAAGACTGAATATACTTCCACAGTTTGTGTGTAACTCCTTATTTGTAATTTTCGTGTAATGGAAAATTAATGTCAACAACATTTCCATACTTGAAACTGAAACATAGCCAAAGACTCAGACCAAGAACTCAAACATACTAGAAATCGTTGAGGCATTGGATGAAAGAATCCCATCCAACACTTAAAAAATGCCATGCGATGTAGAATAGCACCTCTTCATTTTTTCTGCGGACGTCGTAAGAATCGACTAAGGAAATAGGTTAAAGTATAATATTTTAGGCAACAGGCTAGCAACCTGCCATTGTTATACTACCCCTTCCATTTTGTTTTCAAACCTAAAATTATGCTAGGAATGGCTGCGAAGCGTGAAACAGCCATGATTTTCCCATAGCATTTTGTGTGCTCTGCTTATTAAATTTAGGAACACAGACGTGACGTAACCATTGTCTTTACGACTGCTACCAAGGAGCTCATCAGCTATCCTACCCTCATATTCTCTTTGCCCACAGATACATAGCAGTAACACAACCAATCAAATACGCCAAACATAAAAGCAACGCCCGAGTCTGGAGTATGATCTGCCTGGCGTGGCTGGTGTCCAGCGGCATCGGCTGCCCTGTGGTTCTGGGGCTCAACTACTCCCCGGACCGCCGGCCTGACCAGTGCCTCTTCAACAACACTGACTACGTCATCTACTCGTCATTGGGCTCGTTCTACCTGCCCTGCGTCATCATGATGTTCCTGTATTATAACATCTTTAAGGTTAGTAACGATGTGGTTATTTTTTTCTTCAGTAGGATCATTTGCGTCATCTTTTTATCGGTAGGCTTGCTCTTACTTACCAGCATCATTACGATGTCTCTGTCCAATAGTAGGGGAAAGTAGTACGAGATGATCCCGTTAAGCCGGAATCTATGTAAAATGCGTTTCTTTTCATATTAAAACAACAATAAAGGCAATTATTACTAGTATATTTATCTATTCAACTTTCCTAATACTCAAAACCAGAAATTAACTGATGTTTCATCAAAATATAACCTTTTTTAAAAAACCTTACAAAGTAATCATCTTGTACACACCTATGGGTAAGATGATCCCTATGATCATCTTACCCCCATTCCGAGTAAACAAATATATTTATGGAGAAAATGTTATAAAAACAAATATACCCAATATTTAAACATAATATTCTTTATTTAAAATATTGTTACATCTTACTTATAATGTTAAGTAAGGTAATAAAATTAACAAAATCAACAGTCTAATGACTTGAAAGGTCACAAATCTTAAAAACTAAAATAAAACAGTCTTCTTTAGTTATTAATTTGTATCAGATACATTAATCGTAATGAGATCAATCAAAACAGTAGCATAAAATAACATTTAGTGTCGAATAACGAACTTAAATTATCTCGCCTTATAATCTCCTTATAATCCCCAGGGATCATCTCGTCCATATAGAAAGGAATCATCTTGACCCAAGTCCCACTTTTTTCTTCAATGTTCGTTACCATAACCTACAAGCACGTGGCTATTTTCATATGGCTCAAATACTAAAATTAAGAATAATAGAAAGCCACAAACATAAAAGTAATGACATTTAACATTGTTTGAATAAAAGTAATATAAGCTCAAAGTCATGCCTATCTTAAATCAGCCGTACCTACACAATTTTTAATTTTTCTTGTCAATATCGACGTATCGCTCACGCGGCCATTGCGATTTGACTGAGGCGCGGGAGTGCCCGGACCTATGTTTTGACAGTGAAATACACTAGATGGCGTTAGTGGTTTCAGTGCAATTGCAAATAATCATCTTACCCCAAGGAATCAACTCGTACTACTTTCCCCTATCTTTGAGGTTAGTAAAAATGTGGTTATGTTCTTCAGTAGAATCATTTACGACATTTATTCGTCGATTGACTTGCTCTACCTTACCAGTATCATTATGATGTTCCTATACTACAGCACAAATATCTGACACAATAAGTCTATCTATATCTGATACGACTCTATTAGTATGGGCAGTAGGACTCACATATTTTGTTTGCTCCTTCGTGTCAAATGTGAATGCTGGCGGCTATACAATATCTTCAAAGTTCGTAAATATTTAACCAGTGCTTTCCACAGTAAGACCATCTGCATCATCCATTCATCCCTTGGCTCGTTTCTTTTACCCTATGTCATCATGATGTTTCTGTACTACAAAATGTTCATGGTTAGAAAAGATCAGACCAGTGTCATCTACAGTAAGACTATGTTATGTAATAGGCGCTCAGCGCGGTTTACCAACCTTACGACATTGTGATGTTTCGAGTTTCTTCTATGTTGTGTTTAGTACCTAATTGTAGCTCTCTCCAATGATGTTATTAAACCACGAAATTATTATCAAACCTAATGAGGACCAATGGCTCCCGAAGGAAATTTTAAGCTGAAAACAAATTAAACGTTCTGTAAATGCAGAATAGAATAAACAACAAAACACACTCGTTAGAGAGCAGAACATTTTCATCTATTATTAATACTATACAAAACAGAAGTTCGGTAAAAATATTTCTAGCTTCCGACGAAGCACATGTGAATAAAATTTGCTTCGATCGCGACTGCGTGCAAATATTTGCAACGAGTATTTGAATATAGAGCAGGTTTCCACAATATTTTACAGAGTTTTACGGAAATTGGAAATATAAAACCTTGTTTGTCGGAGAGAGGTATGTTCTGAGCCAGCGTAGTTTGCTTCAAAACCCTTTAGTGCTTTTTATAAAATTGGGAAGAAATGTGAATACCTGCAAAAATAAAAATTACTTGAATACCTCCCTGTTTCAAGTAAATATCAGACTTTCCGAAAGGGTTCAGCAAACAAAGCGTTACAAGCCAATTAAATGCATGATTTATATTTATTTACTTCAAAAGAAAATAATAAAATTAAAATTAAATAAGTATTCAAACGGGGCTTCCATGCAAAAAACGTGGTTTACTGCAGTTTTTTTCTGGATATTAATAACGGCAACATGTAGACACTTGAAATATGGTTATGTGATTGGGCGATGAATGGTTCGGAACCTTTCTTGCGGGAGTCCGACTCGCACTTCTTATCCGATTTTTATAGAAAAATAAATGAGGCATTTCGCGTGATAGGCACAAGAAAAAAGATGGCTCTACCACAAAGAAGATAGTCTAGACTAGGTATTGTATATTTCTACATGCGTAGAGAATAAATCTAAATAATTCAAGTTAAGAATAAACGTTATGTTAATACAAGGCATGGGTCTATGTACGCACTAAATGTCATCTAAATTATGGTTCAGTTCAATAGCTTTAATGTTGCTAGCGATTTAAATAATATGAACACTAATCGCTTTGTTGTGGGTTTGGGTAAAATTTTAAGTATCATGTTTTACCACAGATTACGTATACTCCGTTCATTTTAAGAATTTAATTTTAACTGCCATAAACTAACACATCTTTAAGTAATAACAAGGCATCGCCGCAAGTACTTGAAAACACTATAAGAAACAGTAATAAGTATTATTGAACTAATCATTTCCAGTTTTGCCTTTCGATTCCAGAGAAAAACTCAAATTTTATGCGTTGAATTTCTAATACTAAAATATACTGAGTATACATAATGGCGTATCTGTGCTCAGCACACCGCTTCCTTACCGATGCTTAACGGTAACGGCACGTCCCGATATTCAATCTATCGGCGATTCAACTTGTTGTGATAAGAAAGTGTTATTATAATGCCTCTACACTGTCTTCAATAAATCAAACCATTGAATTTTTGAACCATATCTTACTTTCTAATTGATATTGTATTATTTTTGAAAGTAATAACTACAAAAGGGCAAAAAGTAACAATGAAGGTGTTTCAATTTTAAATTAAAATTTTGTCGCATCCAGTTTCCATAATAGCGTCGATGTTACGCCATTCTACTGGTTTGAGAAATAATAAATAAAAATTCTGAAAGTAGAGTCCATAAATCGTGTTCCTAAACCATCACGGTCTTTTGTTTAGCTGGCGTCGTAAGGATTTTAAGGATAACACCTTGGCATTTCTTTCGTGGATGTCGTTAAAGGCAACGAGGAAACAGATTTAGTTGTGCTTTAGGCGCCAGGCTTGCAACCTGTCACCATCCTATCTCTTCCATCTGTCTTGATCTTGACTGTGAAGAGTGAAGTAGTCATAGTCTTTGTCAAGTTTGGTGTGCTCTGCTTGCCCTATTTAAGAAGACAGACATGATTGTATGTATGTATAAGTAATTTAGAACTCCATACAAAGCCATCAAATGGGAATAGACGAATTTCCAAATAGAAATAAAATTATCGGCGATGTACTAAACAAAGCCCAAATAAGGAGTACCCGAAACCGTCGAGCGTGTATGACAAGAGTGATGAATGTGAGTGAAGCGAGAGAAGTATGTCAGAATAGATGCGAATGGCGCTCTGTTGTCTCTGCCTACCCCGCAGGGAATAAGGCGTGACGGTTATGTATGTATGTATGTAAATAAAATTAACTGAATTCTTTCGTCGGCGCTCAAATAATTTCCATACCTTCTAAATACGTTCAATATTTGGAGCGTGTAAACAGCACACAAAGAGTTGAGATGTTGAATATTTTTTTGCCAATGTTCCAAGTGTTTACCAATTTAATCCAACCCCCAACATCACCTGCCCGTCACACCTGCGGCGGACAGCTCCCTCGTCATATGAACACCGCGGACTAAGGTAGCATAAGTACGCAGTAGTGTAACCGTTTGGAGTCGGGTTTAGTATATAGTATAACACATCTTCATTTCGTCCGTAGTGGATGTAGTAAGAGGCGACTAAGGAATTAGATTAAGTTACAGGCTAGCAACCTGCCACTATTAGTCCAGCAAACTCAAAACCTATAAAAAAATATTAAATACGTGTTTTTTATTTCGTTCGACAAACAAAAAATTACGAGATTACAACCCTTCGACGTTTCCAGTGACGTCATTACGCGGTACAATTTCTTACCATGCCGTGATGTCGCAAGCTTCCACTCCGGTAGAGTTAGAAAATATCATAAATCTCCTTCATTGCCACTTAGGATTCATACATAAATAGATCACACCTGTATTCTCAAATGGGGTAGGTACATCACACGAAAAACGCTACATAGACAAAACTATGACTATTTCATGTTTCGTGGCCATTTCTACCATATTTTCTGATTGCTAGCCTGTCGCCTAAAATATACCGCAGACTATTTCCTTAATCGCGTCTCAAGGAATCCACTGAAACAATGGTAAAGTGTTATTAAACCCGACAAACAGAAAAAGAACGACGATAATAATTCCCAAATCGAACTTACTCTACTGCTCTTTCTCTCAACTACACAGCCTTGTGTTTCCGGGCACGTACCAACCGACACTTTCATATACCCCTTTGTGGCCCATAGAGGAAGTGGGGGACCTTACCCTCATAGTTAGAAGCCCTAGATTGCGGTGGCATAGTGGCTTATCAGATAGAATTGGCAAGTCAGCAGGACTTGCATTGGTGTACGTGAGGTGGATGCCGTCATATGCCATTATTCTCGGGTTAGCTTCCATTATATGGAATGGGAAACTGGATTTTAAAGACAAAACTATCGTCAGACTCACTCATCCTTATCCTTACTAATATTATAAATCGGAAAGTGAGTTTGTTTGTTTGTTTGTTTGTTCCGCTTTCACGCCGTAACTACTGAACCGATTGCTTTGAAATTATGCAGACGTAAAGTTAGAAGTCTGGATTAAATAATAGGGTACTTTTATCCCGGAAAAAATTATGTTCCCGAGGGAATGTTCACTTTATACCGCAATATAACCGAATTCCACGCGGGCGAAGCCGCGGGCGGAAAGCTAGTAGTGAAATAAAACTGATCTACTCACGGTTTTCATCATCATCATCATTTCAGCTATAAGACATCCACTGCTCAACATAGGCCTCCCCTTTAGACTTCTATAAGTACCTGTTGGTGCTGGAAGCGACCTGCGTCCAGCGTTTTCCGGCGACCTTTATCAAGTCGTCTGTCCATCTTGTAGGTGGACGTCCTACGCTGCGCTTGCTGGTCTATGGTCTCTGCTCATCTGCTCTTCGTGCATTCAAGTTTCTATTATATCGAGATTAGCTCCGTGATGATGACTAGTCTCTCGCCTAAAGTACGTAAATCTATTTCCTTAGTCGTCTTTTACGGCATCCACGGATGAAATGGAGAAGTGTTAACCTATCCCGAGATAACACAGGATCTAATAACAAGCTAAAGTCCCTACGAGACGTAGAATAAATAATCATGGTTCTAACTATGTACCGTTTTGCGTGCTCTGCCTATTATTACATACATACATACATACATATCGTCATGCCTCTTTCCCACAGGTCTACGCAGAGACTACTTTGTTCCACTCGCTACGATCCTGACATACCTCTTTTGCTTCATCCACATTCATTAATATCCTCATACAAGCCTATTATTTACGGTCATTATTTGACTTGGGTGTTGGCAGTCTGAGGTCTCTCGCCAAGGATGTGCCAAGGCTTAATGGAACTAGTTTCAATAGCTCTTCATAGCTCTGTTACAAGACTCGACTACGAAATTGCCTCCATTTGCCCAAAAAGTGATTCGAATGCCTTGCGTGGGTGGCAATGCGGTTAAAGTGATATTTTGATGATTTGGTTCCTCCCTCCCAGTAGGCTTAGCACGGCAACTCGCTCTAGTCGCGTCGCGCGTGGGATAATCTACCTGTCACCTTCTGACGACTCCAGTTAGACAGTGACAGGTATAGTCTATGTCGCGCGTATCTCTACTCGCGTACCGTGCTAAGGGGACAGATTCCGCTAAGCTTTGGAGCGTGATACAACATACATACAACCACGCCTATGTTCCCAAATGGGGTAGGCAGAGCACACAAAGCGTGACAGATAAATCCACGACTGTTTTGCGCTTCGCAGCCACTTCCAGCATAATTTTAGGTTTACAAATAGATGGAAAAGGTACGTAATTGAAGGTTGCTAGTCTATCGCCTAAAGCATACTTCAACCTATTTCCCTAGCCTCTTATGATGTTCACGGATGAAATGGAGAAGTGTCTTGCTATCCCCGACACATAAACGTCATGCTCTATTCCCTGCGGGGTAGGCAGACACAACAGAGCACTATTCGTTTTTCTATTCAGGTATAAGCTAAACGTCCCTGCTCAACACTGACCCAATACTTGGTACTTGCAACCTTATGTCATAGTAAGACAGGTGACAGATTGGTGTCATCTATTGGGCGTTGAGGCGTCGAGCATTGGTACTTTTACCTTACTCTCTCACATTTGTCCCATTTGTCATACACGCTCGACGGTATTCGGGTATTACACATCTTTATTAAATTGATTCCCCCGTGTGGTGCCGGGTTAGAATAGCACCACCCCCTTTCTTCCTGTGGGTGTCGTAAGAGTCGACTCTAGGAAAGGGTTAGTGTATTGTGGGCGATGGGCTAGCAACCTGTCACTGCAATATCACGTTTAACTGTCTGGTTACCCTGAATTTGCTAAACGTGGCACTGGATTTTTGAATTCATGTGCTCTGCCTACCCCTCATGGGAATACAGGCGTGAGAATATGTATGTATGTATGTATTAAATTGATAAAATAAAATGCCTAATTTGCGCGCTAACTACATTTTTACAAGAAGTCTGATTTGGGATTTTACTAAAATCCTGTCACAAGCTTGGTGTACTCTCTAAGGCTCAATTCACACCAGAAGAGCAGCGCAGCACGGCGTAGCGCAGCGACCCGCTCCGTGGAGAATGCGCGAGGATTCCTGCGAGTGCTCGAGAAGCCGCTGGAATGCGTAGGAAGTCGCTGGAATTTACATAATTATTGACATATTGACATATGTATTGACAGCGGCCGTCGCGACTACTCGAGCATCCTCGGGCATTCCCGCGACAGCTCGCGCAGTCGCACGGCTTTGTTTATGGAATGCGCTGGAATTCCCGCGGAACCTTTCTGTCACGCTATTTCTTGGCATCCGCGCGCATCGTTAGAGTTTCTCATGCGATAATAAGTCTTATTATAATGAATATAAAGTTGAAATTCTCATGACACTGAAACTCCGCTCCGCTACGCCGCGCTGCGTTGCTCTTCTGGTGTGAATTGAGCCTTAGGCTTTTATCATTAAAAGTTCTTATGGTTGTAATACTTGTAATACAGCAACTTGGAGTACAACATTTAATAGATCAAACGGTACCAGGTAAATCTTCGTAACTTTTAAACTGTCGATCAAATAACAAAGACTTGTTGATTGCTTTGATGATAATCATCTAACCTAACGATATTTGGAATTGGACCCCTATAGAAAATAGGTATACATATAGTGGTCGGCAAAAATCTTGGACAGATTTTGAGTAGTGCGGACAAATCTGCGCATCACTTCTTCCAGGAACTAACCCCCTCCACAAAATATTGCCAATGTTTATGTTTACGCGGGACTTAATCACGGTATTTTTTAATTACCTCTCGACGTTTCGGCCGCGTTACAGCGACCGTGGTCACGAGTTGACTATGATTAAGACTCTGATTTAGACTGTGATTAAGTCCCGCGTAAACATAAATATGTGTGAAAATCACGAAAGTTTAAAACAGTAAATATTGCCAAGTTTGTTGCCATAGCAACATTATCATAATTTCATGAAAAACTAATAGATATTTTGTAAAATAACTTGTATCATTAGCGGTCAGCTATCAGCGTTATTCTGAAACGCTTTTACAGCAGTTGTATTGGCTTGTCAGCGCTGATGGTCAGCGTGACATTAATGATACGCCCCAACATATCGACGATTTAGCTTACTGGAGATAACAAAGTGATATAACGCCTATAAATTAAGTATCTATCTATAGGTACTGAGTTTTGAATATTTCGAGACATTTAAATTTGAGACATTTTTGTTTTGTTTGTATGCATTTTGCGATAAGGTTGAATTGACAATTTGTAAAAATAAGATAAGGTTACTTAGACTTAAGGGGATATCAAGAATTCTACATGTAAAGAATTAGGCTTTTAAGTCATTTAAAATTTTAGACATTGTGAAACTTCTGTTTTGATATTGCGATGTACTAAAAACATTGATTGTAAGTATGATGATATTTGATGGTAGCGAACCGGTAATCTAAACCCAACACTATACGGGGAATTTATGTATGTATGCGTGCTAAAAGTCTGTCACGTTTAGCGCTCTCCGCTACACCATTTGCATGAGGCGCGATTGCATCCACTATACCTCCCTTAAGACCACCCTTTGCCCTCAGGCCATCCGGCAGCGAGCGAAGAAGCAACGCTCCGCCAAGACGACGTCGTCCGGCATCGCGTCCGCCGCGTCCAGCGGCACGGCGGCCGTCGTCATCGAGAACGTGGCGCAGACGCAGCGGCTGCCGGACGAGCGGCCGACCAACACCGCCTCCGCCTCGGGCAGCAACGAGGACGAGGAGGACGACAAGTGAGCATCAATTGGGTAGACTAAGGCGCAGAGCAGACGACAGACTTTTTGTGCGATCGCCTCTGCGGCGCACAAAAAGTCTGCGTGGATTGTATGCATTGTGCGCCGGACTTTTTTCACGTCGTGTGCGTTAGTGCTTATAATTCCATAGGTTCTATTTTCATAGACTAAAATGTCCGTCGCGGATAGTCTGTCGTCTGCGCAGGGCCTCAAAGAACTATTCAGTCCGTCTGATAAATGGATAGACGATGAGAAGGAGGACTAGAAGTGAGCACCTACTGGTTTAATAGTATCTAGCCTGGTTGGTAAAGTGGTATCCCACTGCTGGGCAAAGGGGGGGCATGTGAGCATGTCCTCCATTCCTCCCAATCTAGACGATGTCGACTCGGTCAATAATGAGGATGAGGAGGAAGACAGGTGAGCACCGACTGGTTTATGTAATAAAAATGTGTCCTCTTACGTGTAATTTCAAACATAAGGCTAAGAACGCACTACGACTTTTTATCGCGCGATAATTTTATCGCAGAAATGCAACGTAAGGGTTTATATGTCATCGCGCGCACTACGATGAAAAAATCACTATGGACATCGCGATTTTAAAATCGTGTCGCGCGACAAAAAGTCGTAGTGCGCGCCGGCACTTACAACTTATACCGCCACGCCACCGCAACGCGCCCCGCTCCCGCTGTCAGTGCGTTTGCGACCCACACGAATCGACTTCTTGTCATTTTCTGTCATCTCTAATTAGACAGACATTCTGTATTGCAGCCATTTTAGTCGTATAATTACAGCGTATAAATGTTTTCTTTAAATTATTTTCCAAAATTCAGATTAAATTACGTATGCGACCGGACATAACTTGGCATTATTAACCCGTGATTATTTTTTGTAATTCACCCTCGGACTCATTGCAATTGCACTCTTATTTAACCTTTTCACACACAGCCACATAAAACTATCGACCTTGAAAGCCGCAACTAACGTCCCCACACAACAACGGTTCAAAAGCGCGCAACTTTTAACCCTGACTGCGCTCGGCAATAAAACACCCCACGCAGTGAAGCGACATTAATTTATCATTTTATTTAACCTGCAGAAAAGTTTCAGCAATACTCTGTCATAGAACTTTTGAGCTTTGAGAACGCTTGAGAGCCAGTGAGCAGCGCTCGCTCGCTCGGAAAATATTAAACACGAAAGTTGGCTGAAAGCTACCTTCGCACTCGGTTTAAAGGGGGATTAGGAATTAATAACGACAAATAAATACATTTAAAAGCGTACAATACGGTTCGTAGCACTTTTCGTGAATTCACGTGGACATAATAATTAAAGTTACGTAAAAAGAAAGCTCATACTAAAGTAAAACGAATCCACTCACGTATATCTAGATTACTTCGACATATTTCGGGCCAATTCTTGACTCATCATCAACGCTGATTTTGAGAGCGACCCTAGAGGCTTAAAACTAAAATGAAATTTACGTTGAAAACTAACATACTTAACATAGAATCTCCTTTACCGAAGTCGATTAAAAACGAACTTTGCACTTTATTACATCATTTACTTTTAATACAAAGTCGATGCTTGAACGTCTATTCAGACGTTAAAGTAAAGGCAAAGGGCTAAAGTTACATACAACTGACGGTCGTTACAAAGTGATGCTCAGAAACATTGGCTCAAAGAGAGTGCTCCTCGTTGCGCTAACGATCTGGATGCCATTTCCAGTCTGAAATGATGCAGATTTCTACGTTATTTATTTTTAACAAAAAACATTCAACGTCCTTACAAAGGAACTGGTAGTTCTTTCAATGTTTAAAATCTAACGGAGTAACGCTTCTCTGCAAATTATGCTTGCTATCCTGTCGAATGCATTTTTAGGGTTAAACCAAAGGGTAAAAAGGACCCTATTACTAAGACTTGACTGTCTATCCGTCTGTCCGCCACCAGGCTGTATATCAAGAACCTACCTAGTGAGACTGCGCCAACTGTCGCTTGCCGAATGCGGCTGACTACACTGTACACTATTGTGGCCTAATTACTAAATGTAACTGTCACTTACACTATTCGGCATCAAACCGGGCACGATTTTAAAGAGAGAGAGAGAGAGAGGGTAAATTCGCGCATCACTTTTACCTGGAATAAGCGCTACGCGAACTAATTCTCTCCCTCTAAATTCGTACTAAGTTTGAACCCGAACAGAACAGTATAACTACAATGACGATACCTTCCCTTCTTGTAGACTTGTCTGACATGAGAACCATATTATGGCAAGATATAAACGCCCTCTCATACTGAGAGGAGGCCTGTGCCCTGCAGTGGGACGTATATAGGCTGTTGATGATGATGATGATGATGATAAACGCCTTGTGATTTTTGATTCCTGACGTATTGTTTTCTCTTTCAAGCAGCTTCGACAGGACAGAGATGGGCGTATACGCGGACGAGCTGGCGACCACGAGGTCAGCCCGGTTCATGCTGGCGGCTGTCGTGGAGGAAACTGGCCTGTAGGTATACCATCCACACACCATCTTGGTAAAATGAAAATTGTAGGTATGGTGTACCCATTTTACCCGTTAATGTAGGGTACAAGGTAACGTAGGTAACTTAAAAGCACGGATCAGAATAAAGAAGGTTGGATAGGCAAAAGTCACACTTTTGTTTGAAAACCAGTGTCGCCACCTGTCTCCCACCAAAGAACTCCACTACATCAACAATAATAATAGATACACAATTACGCACACTAATACACGTAGAATAAAGAACTGCAATTGGTTCGCACACTGCGTCGAAAGTGCGTACGTACGAGACAACTACCCGCACAAGATTCACTACAAACTCAAGTCCGGCGATGCCGCGATCGAGTTGAAGAAGCGTGTTTATTTTGATTGCTTCGTTATCCATTGCGCGTCAAATGTATCTTCACCCGAAATATTTGCGTACTTCAACAGCAATGTACATTTTCTGTGTCTCTTGGCGTAATTGTTGTTTCTACTTAGAATTTCATAATTAAAAATAGTTTTTTCGAAAAATATACTATAAAACGAAGGTTCTATGCTTATCGGTGAATATAAATTACTCCTTGCTTGGTACTTGACGCCTGAGTCTTTAACCTACTCGTAACAATCGTACAATACGGCATTTTCAAAGGATTTTAGCGCAGCTCCGCACGGCGATGCAAACATCATGCCACTAAACAAGTATGATCGCGCGGTTCTTAAAGTATGACCCTCTGATCATAGCTGTGGTGCGCCTGCCGTGCGCATATTGCCAATCCAACCTACTTTATCTAATCCGTGCTTAAAAGTATAATAAGTTTTTTTTATCTCACAAGTACATTACATACCTTAAAAAAGTGTCGGGATAGAACAACACTTCTCCATTTCTTCCATGGATGTCGTAAGAGGTGACTTAGGAATAGGTTTAGGTATGCTTTAGGCGACAGGCTAGTAACCCGTCACTATAATACCTCTGACATCTGTTTTCAAAATAAAATTATACCAGAAGTGGCTGCGAAGCGTGAAATAGTCATAGTTTTGTCTATGTCACGTTTAGTGTGCTGCGCCCATTTAGGAACATAGGCGTGATTGTATGTATATGTATATTTATGTACTTAGGTACTTCGTTACAACAAACTAGAGGTCAAAAGAGACTTAGTTTTGGCGAAGAGAAGTTGTTATGTGTGCAATTTTTACAGTACCCGGTCATTTAAGACGATTTCAAACACCTACTTTTTCAAGCATATTCCGTTATAAAAATCATGCATGAAAAACTTCAGAGTCCAGTTTCAACTCGGCCAAGTTTGTTAAACTCAGAATTTGACAACTTCAAATTTTTCTTCCACGACAAAAACTTCATTCGTTACGTCAAATAGAAGCGAAGATGAACTCTTGCAAAGTTTTCTCATTTACTTTTGAACTGCTTGCTTACAATACATGTTTTAGTTTTATATCAAAGTTTGGAACTAGTTATGAAACTCTTTCAAGAAGTCCTTAGCGAAACAAGTACAAAGCAAGAAAAATACCTGTGTGGTGTCGGGATAAAATTGCACCTCTCCATTTCTTCCGAGGATGTCGTAAGTGGGGACTAAGGAAATAGGCAGGTGACAGGCTAGGAACCTATCCCTTTTATACCGGCCAACTCAAAACCTAAAAAGTATGCTAGAAGTGGCCACGAAACGTGAAATAACCGTCGTTTTGTCTGTGTAGCGTTTAAAATTTAGAGATACAAACCCGTGACCCTCATGAGAGGCCACAGGTCAAACCGCTTATTATTGTTTTTTTTAAAGGATCATGGCGAACCTGGCGTCTCCGATCCCAATGATGGATCCCAACACAAACAACGACTCGGGCTACGCGCCGTCCAACATAGACGGGGATACGAAGGACCACAGCCCCCCGGCCTCCCCTAAGGATAAGAAGAAAGAGGAGAACGGGGCGCCTAAGAAGCCTGAGCTCAAGTAAGGAACTTAAGCGGTGGTTACACTGTGTAGTCCACCTAAAGCGGGATACACACGTAACTATACCTTATTTGTTTAGGTAGTTAAAACAATGTAAACAATCTTGACGTATCTTTTTATTTAAACCTACACTTTATAAATCGAAAATTTTACAATTTAGGTATAAAAAAATCATTTACTTTCATAATTGAATTGTATATTGTAACGATTTTAATTTTTAGACTGTGTATTTCAACAAAAAAACATGTCAAGATTGTTTAGATTGTTTTAACTACCTAAACAGTTAAGGTATAAAGAGTGTCACAGACTAAGCAGATACGATTATATTTCATCTGCATATAAATCGTGTGTGGTGTCGGGATAGAATAACACTATTCTATTTCTTCCGGGTTTTATATCGAGATTAGCTCAAAATGTTTCGGGTCAATTCGTGGTCCATCATCTGGAGCTATGCGCCACGGCAGTCTATCCGCCCGAAACATGACTGTCAAGCTAATCTCGATATGAAAACGTGAGTTGATCTGTTTAATTTGACTATGGCCCTGCGCAGACGACAGACTATCCGCAACGGACTTTTTAGTCTGTGAAAATAGAACCTATGGAGTTATATGCAGTAACGCACATGACGCGCAAAAAGTCCGGCGCACAATGCGTACAATCCACGCAGACTTTTTGTGCGCCGCAGACTCGATCGCACAAAAAGTCTGTCTACAGCACTAAGCCTATGAGTGAGTCTCACGGTAGTTTTATGTTTATCAAACCTACTCCCACCATTTTGAAGTAATTGTAACTCATCAGTCATAACATCACTCATCACCTTAATGTATGCAATTAGGTAATTATGAATGCATTGAATGATCGGAAGCTAATGCAATCAATCTGGGTGATGGAGCTGCGAAGTCATAATAGGGTTGGCAACAGAAATTCCAACTGGATTTTTTACTACAAAAATTCTAGCCTAGTGTCGAGGACTGTACAAACACTATACTAGCTTTTAGATATAAAAGTGACGTATTCAGTATACTATTTTTATGTCAACGATAGCCAATGTATGACAAATTGAACAATACAAAGTGGCTAGAAACAAAAATCTGAAAATATTGCCCAGTCTTTTGTATAAACTCCGGCTCATAATCAATCGCATAGCATCGCAATGTCGAACGATTGCAGGTGCGTACGCGCCGAGTAACGGGACCTGCGCGTTAAAACATTTGAAGACAAGGTCAATAATGAACATTCTAAAGAAATATTTTACAGGCGTTTTCAGACGCGTATACCCTACTACTGATTAAACTATTTACGGACAATATCCGACCACCCCGTATAGTTGCCATTATAGAGAGTTTTTTAAACAAATTAACAAACACTAATGAAGCGCTGTTAAAAACAGTTATTGTTATTGGCAACCCTAAACAGCGTTAACCAATCCCATCAAAGTTCGCGATCGTCTGTCGGGTGAATTCTGGCCATTTCGCGCGTAATCGGTTCGAGTCCCGGACGCCCATTGCATTAAATTATGCAACGGCTGAAGCTTTGCAAATGTGTACCGATCCTGCAATCGTCAAATATGGGGAAAAGTAGATTTAAGCTAATTTCACATGATTATGAGTTTATGAGATGCTAGAGAATGTTTTTCCGCAATGAGAGCCGGCTTTTTCGATTGACATATTAATAACACAGACAAAACATTGTTGGCGGATCTAATCTAAAAAAAACTAAACACGTACCTAATGACTTAATTATTTGCATGCAATGAAATTGTTAAATTCTGTGCTAAATAGTGTCACAGCTTAACGATATTCCGTAATTGTGTTCTGGGTCATAGTCATTGCAACTCGTCTATCCGCACTTACCGTCACTAATGAAAACCTTGCCAAATTAGTTGCAGAAGACCACTGAGACTGTAAAATAGTGCCCCACTGCTGGGTAAAGGCTTTATCTTCTTTTTGCCAGTCCTTCCAATCTCGCGCTCCGTCCATTCAGGCTGAAAACCTTATAAAAGAAAAAAAAGTGTACAAAAAAACGCACCATTTCTCTCACTAAACGGCACTACCTACTTTCTAAAATTTACTACGCAAGTTTAAACTGGGCTAAAGACTATGTTGCAACTCAAGATGCTAACAATTCTACATCATATATCTACAGTGCATCCTTCTCTGATTCATCCACAAAGAAAGGGACGCACTGAGCTGAAAATGGCTGGCGTACGCCGCTGATCGTAACTTGTTGCTGTACGAAATCCTCCGGGACCAAGGCGCCGGAAAGTGATTAAGCAGTCGACATTCAATTAAAAGATAGCGCCAATAAATCGTCGAGGTGTCAAGGCCGGTAGGCCGCCATGCACTTAAATTATTCGCTGACTTTTAATGCGTTTGTGGTACAAAAATTTTTGAGGCTTCGATAGTTTAGCTTTTGTCTAACTAAATAAAGCACCAAAAATCTAAATCGTGTTTAATTTGACAGTTCAGTTCAGTTCGCTTTGAAATGTATCAATTTCGAAGCGATTTTTGAATTCAACTGTCAAATTAAGCACGATTTAGATTTTTGATGCGTTAGACAATAGCGCTGTTGTATCTAAGTATTTTATATCACTCATTTTCGAAAGGCGCAGGTTTGAACGCTTGCACCGGCCGCGTAAAAGGCAACTACTCTGACTTCCAATGAAGTATGTGTTACTAAAACTGAGACTTCGATATACCTTATCGGTTTAGGTAGTTAAAACAATATAAACAATCTTGACATGTCTTTTTGTTGAAATACACAGTCTAAAAATGAAAATCGTTACACTATACAATTCAATTATGAAAGTAAATGATTTTTTCATACCTAAATTGTAAAATGTAAAGATTTCGATTTATAAAGTGTATGTTTAAATAAAAAGACACGTCAAGATTGTTTACATTGTTTTAACTACCTAAACCGATAAGGTATAGTATACATCACTTTAGAATGTTCATTAAAATTCATACGTCTAAAAAATATTTTCTGAACTGTACAGTAGAAAAACTACAAAAATTTGCTAAGTGCGAGTCGAACTCACCCCCGATTTGTTCATACTCATAAAGAAAATTACAATTAAATGTATTGGTGGAAGTAGAGTACAATCCTCAGCTCAGTATCCAGCATTTTCCTCACCGACCATTTCAATTCACCCTAACACATCTTTACTCCATACTGTTCGCAGGAAGAAGCTCAGCAGGCTCAGCAACAGCTCCGTGATCTCCACGCCCCGTCGCCGCTTCAGGTCCGCTGCATCAGCGGCGAGGTTCACCATCTTCCGAGCCAACCGCGCGGGGAAGCTGAGGGCCAAGAGTTTCGCCAAGAAGGAGAAGAAGGCCACGCAGACGTTGGCTATTGTTCTTGGTGAGGAATGGAGTTTTTATAAGGCTTGGTTGGTTGGTTACGATGGAAAGGTGGAGTTAGATGAGAAGTCGATGTGGTTTACGCTGTACCCCAAAATAAATGTTGTCATTACAATCAAAACACGAATCGGTCTCGTCTGCATACGCATAAGTTTGTTTGGCAACGCTACTTGTCTTGTCGATCGCGGCAGTTGTATTAACGTGCCGCTGGAAGGCGCTGTCTCATTTCCCATACAGACTGATGCGTTTTAACGCAGATGAGAGTGATTCATGTTTTGATCGTAATGACGACACTTGGGATACTGGAACGGAGACGAAGGCAGGGCGTTCAATTTCTTACTAGTAAGGATGTCAATTCACTATCAGAGATACCAGTTTTCTTAACCACGTGTGTGGCCACGACCCTAGACAATCTAACTAAACACCCAGATCAATCCTCAATAACACCAACATCTTAAATTCCAGGCGTCTTCCTCTTCTGCTGGGCGCCGTTCTTCACCTGCTCGGTCCTCGACGCCGTCTGCACCAAGCTCGGGCTCCCCTACGGCCCCGGGGTCACCGTCTTCATCCTCACCACGTGGCTCGGCTACATCAACTCCTTCCTCAACCCTGTCATCTACACCATCTTCAACCCTGAGTTCAGGAAGGCGTTCCGCAAGATCCTCCATTGTGGCACCTAGCCCATAGACTATTTGGTCGTGTATGATTAGACCCTGTCCCAGTAGGACCCTGGAAGCCCTGTTGTGAACTCCGTTGCTGGACGATGGAGTGGTGATGTGATTATCGTTAGTAGATCTGATGGAATACTTTGTTCGTATTGTCTTGTGAGACAAGCATGTTTTAATATGTATTGAAAACCAAAGATATCATGAAAAAGACATAAAGTGCTCGTAACAAAAAGAAACAGAACCATGTTAATTGGAGAATTACACAGCAAATTGTGACCAAATATCGAAGTCAGTACAGTGATTGTATCTTAATTAATATAGTATCAATATGTATCAAATACACAGTAGGACCTAATGCCATTGGAAATCCCCCTCTCCCCACCGATCCTGCCTTATTTTGTGGGTTTAACTCCCTCCACTCCTTGAACGCCAATGATAACTAAAATATTGAAATCCTGCAACGCCAAAATAATACGCGTAAAAGGCTGGTCGCGAAGTACAGCGAAATCTGTGCGTTGACCCGTTGCCATCTATCTCTGCCGCACGCGTGCAGTAATATTGCCTTTACGCTCGCACTTGAGCATGTGCATCGGACTGTGCGAGCGTGACGGCAATATTACTACACGCGTGCGACAGAGATAGATAGTAGCGGGTCAATGCTCGAATTTCTCTGTGCTCCGCGACCAGCCTTTAGTCCTCCAAAACGTTCAAAATGAAATGTCATTGGCGTAGACAAACATGGCGTTCATACAACTTTTGTATGCATCAATGGCGTTCAAACTTCCTAAATGTGTAAGATTATTGAGCTTTACTAGTCATTCTAACTAGAATATGACGGGTCATTTTCTAATTGAATAGTTTTAGGACTTTGCCAAAGCATTAAGTAATAAGTGTAATAAAAATGTTTCTAATTTTTCAAGGTCCCGATTGTCGACCGATCGAGACTTGTCTACGTTTCAAGGATTGGTAAAGTCGGTAATGAACTTGGCAAGATTAAGTGGTAGGGGTATCGTTTTAATTTGGAAGAAATGATGCGTGAACTTACCCCCACCTCTTAAAATCTGGCCAAGTTTCTTGCCGACCTACCTACAGTCACAAAACCTAATTCCCAACCAATCATTGAACCTATCAACATCGTAAAATTATTTTCTTTTACAAATAGTGCGATGTCAGTATAACGTTTTATGTGACAAGGTTCCTCGGTCAGGCAGGAATTAAGTTTCTTGGCTGACACTGACATGATCCTTTACCTAAGGCACCCGAAAGCGGACGAAGTTAGTCGATAACTCAGTCCGTCTCCTTCTCGATCAAACAGCAGGTGCCAGAGAGAAGGATACAGACTGTATTGTCGTCCGACTAAAAATCTGCCGTCTGTAGTGTCGAACTCTGTCCAAGCTATGTAAAAATCGAGTAGTATTGAAAATCCATTGTAAATAAAACTCCGCATTATTAATATTGTACATATTTAATGTTCATCTTGTAAATACTTAAATGACAACATTAGGATCGATATTTTTGTTATTTTGTTTTTTTTTTGTTTTGTTTGCAAGGAGTTATCATACCATTATTGATTGTTGTAGACTTGAATAGTTTAAAACTTGAAAATTGTTAAAAACAACGAATGTCTTGCTTGAAAGTAAGCATGGTCTAATCTAAGACTATGTACATGTGACTAAGTACTTTATTTTATTCAATACTTTGTAGGGTTATTTCCTTTAAAAATCAGTCTCCATAACACGTTCCATGCCAGGCGGTTACTTTAATATAATTTTTTGTAGTCACCAAAAACCCCAAATTAAAAGTACTACTACATTTCAATTCAATTTAAAAAAAAACTGTTAGGCGTATCCTCAAAGTTAAGTTTTATTTTGAAGTGCATTGATCCCAAATCCTAATTTACTGACACAATGTCATCTAGTTTTTTTAAAAGTGGGAACATGTACATGTTATGGGGGCTGTGGGAACATGTATTATGTATAGGAAATGACCCTCTATCGCCAAAAACCCTGTATAGTTAGTTTTATGTTGAAATCCTACTATGTTTTAAATTCACTTTCACGTTTTAATATTATAATCTTCTTTAACGAAGAACCTAAGCTGAAAAATTTGTGTGACGCCCTACTTCAGTCTAGTCGTGACCACGGTCGCTGTGACGGGCCAAAATGTCGATTTATAATTCTCTCACAGAAACTAAACATTCCCCTGTGGTTGTGAATCTCCTTATAAATTATTCATTAAATAATGTAAAGCAATAATAATACTACTGTGTGTACATACGTAAATCGAGTAGTGAGGAAAAATAGATCTGTAAGAAAAATGGAGGGTCAACAACTATATAATAATTATTGAGTCAGGCGTTATTTCAGCTGTGTCGCGTTTAGAATAACATCTGTCATTTTGCCTACCCCATTCGGGAATACAGGCGTGATGATGTATATTTCATAGACTCTATATTAACCTATAATTTGACAGCATTAATAAATTGTAAACTATTTGTTTACTCACTTGCGACTACAGATGTGTAAAGGTAGAATTACACAAAGGCTCAATTCCCACCAGAAGAGCAGCGCAGCGCGGGAGCGCGGCGTAGCGGAGCGCAGTTTCAGTGTCATAAGAATTTCAACTTTATCTTCATTAAAATAAGACTTATTATCGCATGAGAAACTCTAACGATGCGCGCGGATGCCCGCGGATCCGCGGGAATTCCAGCGCATT
>BHDV01070780.1:54740-83472 GCA_005406045.1 Adoxophyes honmai | reverse complement strand
ACGCTACAATAATCAGTTTACATAGGTGTGGTGCCCCATTTTTTTAATTTGCCCCAGGGCCCTTGGTTACCTAGCTACGCCACTGGGTGAACGGCTCAGTATAATTGCTGCTTAACCTTTAATATTTTAAAAACTACTTCGTACAGATTTCGTTCATAATTTAGCTAAAAACCACCGCAAGGAAACTGGCCTTCGAATGATAGGTATAACTCAACCTACAAAAATGTGATTTTCGATACAAGCCGTCTTTTGCAGACAAGTACATGATTCAGGATATATTACGTGAGATTGTACAGTCGAACTAATTGATTCTTGACCCACCGTAGAACGTTGTCACAATTAACGCAATGAAGATTTCCATTATCAATCAACGCAATGCCACTGTGACGTTCACTGTGAATAGGTTCTATGGTGGGTCAGGAATCAATTGGTTCGATGGTACCAGTGACATCTATCGGCCTTTAACTACACTAAAAGCTCTAAACAACGTGCTACATTTAAAATTGGAAATATTGTCTGAACTTCAGTCTTTCTAATCTAGGGGCAATGCCAGATTTCGCAACATGGTAAAAATAAAAACATTGAGCAGTTGACACGCAGTTACACACGGCCGTCACTATTGCTGACTTTGAAAAGTCATTGTATGAGAAAGTAACCATTATTAAGGACCAAGCAAAGCCACAGTAGGCTGGGAAGGGATGATTTATGCAACTAAGCTGTGCAAAGAAGATGAGCGGCGGGTAAATTTATGGTGAAATCTGTTAATACAGTCCACAGAGCAAATAGCTTTCGCCATGGACTTACCTACAATGACGAGCAAAGTTCCTGAACCAAAAGAAATACGTTACCCTTAGTGCAATCAAATCGATCATGCAGTCGTGAACGAATTCGTTTGCGAGTTATCGCGGAATTGTATGGAGACGTGTCGACTGCGGCAGTTGTGCAATCGTTCCGCTGGCGGCGCAGTCTCAATTTCCATACAATTTTGCGATAACTCGCAAACGAAATCGTTATCGACTGCACGATCGTTTTGAACACACTTGACGCACAGAAGTCAAGTGTACCTATGTTATATTCCCTTTTCATACCTGCGCTCGGCGGTCGTCTTAGGGATGTAAATTATAGATTTATAGCATACTAGCTTTTGCCCGCGGCTCCGCTCGCGTTTAATTCGGGGTAACACAGAAGAGATAGCACACATACCAATTTATAGCTTTCTACATTGAAAACTTCCACCCCTCACTTTAGGGAAATGGGGGGTTTTGAAGAGACAAAAAGTAGCCTATGTCACTCTCCATGCCCTAAACTATCTCTACCTAAAAAATCACGTTAATCTATCGCTCCGTTTAGCCGTGAAAGACGGACAAACAAACAAACAAACAAACAAATAAACATACAAACAAACACACTTTCACATTTATATATTGGTACGGATGGCTTATAGCATTCTCGTTTGGTTAAACCGATCCTCAGTCAACCATCAGCAATAACCGTCCCAAGTTAAGACATCGCTTGAAGCGTAAACATCGGGCAGTTTTCAACAGTTCCTCCCGAGTAATAAAATAATAAAATTACACTTTCTACGACGTTCATCCTAAACAATTAATCTGGAAACTCTTCAAAGCGAAACCTTCGCATTTAAGGCGCGTCAACAAGCGTTTTGTTTACGCGAAAGTTAACGCTAATCGGGACGCAAACTTGACGCGACGCGTTTGCGTTGTGGATTATGAAGGCGTTGGATAATTAAAATTGAAGGTAATTAGGAGCTTGGGGGTCTTTTTGTACGCACTTTTGATACTTAAGATTGAAGCTTTTAATGTAAAAATTGTTATAAAAGTAAAGACGCGGAGTCGTACGCGGAGGAATGGCCTGATATCACGCGAGACCGAGAGGTTAACCTTTTGACCGCCAAAGACGCCATATCACGTCATCGCAAGTCAGTGCCCGTAACGCCACGGCGTTAAATGGCGCGTCGAAGTTATTGCGAAAGAACTGAAATATAAAACGCTGCAACATTTTTTCTAGGTTTACTTTATTTATAGGTAGTGTAAGTTATTTTATACCTAATTTAAATAAAACAGTACAGCACCATTCGAAAAAAAACAAGCATTATCTAAGAGCCGACTCACGTCTTTGGCGTTAGGTGCACAGCGTTTCACTTCGCGCCTTGGCGGTCAAAAGGTTAAAAGGAGAGGCCTTTGCCCAGTAGTGGGATACATTAACAGGCAAAAAAAATCCAAGTAGGGGAAGGCGGGGTTCAAAGTGCCGCGGGTAGGTAGTGCCGATGGGATTTGCTCAGCGAAGAAAAGACATAAGTAGATTCTGTTGTTACATCTAGAAATGCTTTACCAACGCGGACAACCTGCAGCCATCTTAGTTGCAGCAGCGCCATGGTTTGAGTAGTTTACAGCCACGCGCCCTTCCGATGTCAAGGAAGTAAATATTTTCGTGTTCATACTTTTTGGTCTAATACTTATGTTTTTAAGCTATCGTTTTGAATGTTTTTGTTAAAGTGTGCACAATTTATTGTAGAATTGCAAGGTCAATGTAATATGACACTACATTCAATACTTTTTTTTTAATTTATTGGAAGGTGACTATGTTGCTAACGGGGTAAAAAGTGCCTGAAATTGGGGGCTAATTGTGCCGCGGCACAATCAACCCCGTATGAGGCACAACTATAATCTATACTTATGGAATATAAGTATTCAGTAACGTTGTTATATTATTTTGTTTGGTGGATTAAGATGACATGTAATAATAATTTTATTACGAATAAATGAGTATGAATATGAGTATAATTAGAGAATTTGCAGAGCAAACCTTCCAAATTATCGCTCGCAATAACAACTTTTAAAGAGACACAGAGTCAGATACTCGCCTTACAGCCTGCTATGGTGATCCTCAACCAGGATCATCTAAAAATCCCATTTTCTCGCCAGAAAAACATTAGACCGCTGCCCAAAACTCTACCTCGAGTGGTAACAGGAAATAAGCTAAGGATCAGAAAGAGCGCTGTTCTTACTGATACCTACCCCGGAATAGAACGCGATAGCTGAAGAACAAGCTCATGAAAAGAAAATCGTAGAAAAAGTTGACATCAGGCAAGCGAAAGGTATAGAAAAACAATTTCAGACTTAAGGAGGAAATGACACGAAAAATTCTGCAGAAAGAAGAGTTTTCTTAAAAGAAAATGAAGACGAAGAAGATTATTTTTGCATTATTTTGATGTGACTCTTATGCTAGCTCGGAATCAGCAGCGCAGTGGAGCCAAAGTAGTATATGCAGGAACTGGGCGCACTCTAAATGCATCCTTGGTGAGAAATGTCTCTCATATATTTGCTTAAAAAGCATTTCCGGTTACTTTGACTCAAGAAAGTAATTCAAAATTACCTACATATAAATTAAAATAATACATTATTACGACTGATTAATATAAAGAGGTAATAATTTACTTTTTTGTTTACTAAATACAACTGCCCTAGTTGATTATAAAGTACAACTGTAAAATGCATGTTTAAGCTAATGTTAGTTACACATTGTTAACGTTTGATAAATGAATACACTTTATTTGGAAAATAAAGGCTTTTTGTTGATTTAAAATCCATTTAAATCGATGATACTTGCTGTATATATATACGGCACAACTTGCCTCACCATCGGCACAATACGCCCCCTGACGGGGTAAATTGTGCCCTTCTGACTTTTTGTATAAAATGGCTTATAAAATATTTTGTGCTAGATATACCCTAAAACAGAATATAGTTACAGAAACTACATTAAATTTAGTAACAGATAACCTGCAGAGCATTAGTCTAACACTCACACTCTACGTAATATCTTAATTTTTCTTAAAATCGGCACGTTTAACCCCGCCCTCCCCTAAGTGATCGATGCTTCCCTATGAATCAAAGTAACTTAGTTGACGATTTGCCATTTTTAAGATGTTATTACTGAGACTTCGCTGTCCGTCCGTCTATCGCCAGGCTGTATCTCACGAACCGTGCTAGACAGACTGTTAAAAATTTTACAGATTGTGTATTTCTACAACAAATACTAAAAATAAAATTAAATGATCATTTAGGAGGGGCACCCGTACAACAATATGTTTTTTTTTTTGTTTGTGTGTTTGGGTCGACATAAATAACTGTAACACTTGAAATATTTTTTAAACCCTTGAAATAGTTTTTAGCTAAGTTAGAACGAAATCGAATCAGTAATAAAATTGTTAAGATATTGCAGTTTGAAACTAGTTAGAAACGAAACTGTGCTGTAAATGTTATGCCAAAGATTAATGATAAGTAGGTAGATTGATAAGTAGGTAAATAACTAATTGTTTTGTGTACATAAATCGAACTAGACGTTGTATTTTAAAGTAAGTAAATTAATAAGTAAGTACCTACGCTTAATTATGTAAAAAAATCCTTGTAAAGATATTAGAAAGACGTTGTAAAATTGATGTTGAAATAAATGGAATAAAACTGAATGCCTTTTCACTTTTTTCATACCTTTTCATTCAGCTTTAGCATGTTTAAGCTGGTGTCCGCTGTAGGGAGGAACCCTTTTTGCCAGACCAATACTTTGTGGGTGCTGTTTCATATAATTTCGAATATTACAGTCGCCTCGCATCAGCTGTCAGTGCGTTTAGAGCTTTAGATCGACGGGCTCGAACGAAGTGAAATCGACTGTTAAAATATTAACAGAAATTCGTAAAATTCTCTCAAGAAACTGACTACCCCTAAATACGATATTTCTAAAGAAAAATACACAGCTAAGTACTCTCCGTTTGGTGTCGGCTAAGGAAATAGGTTAAGGTGTACTATTTGCGACGCTAGCTTGCCGCCGCCGTACCTACCTCTTTTACGTTAGTAATTATCTAACTAATAATCTTGACATTTTGCTAAAAATAAATGGCGTGAATTTTCATTACTACCCCAACCATTCGAAATATTCGAATTTGGAACGTCCACAGGAAGGCAGCCTCCCTCGTCCTCTCAAACGAGAAAACAATTTCGAATTTAGAACTTACAAAGGCAGTCACCGGATTGGTCCTATTTTAATTTTGATTGTTACGCGCCAAACGAGCAGTCCTCTGATTGGACCAATTTGCCCGGTCCAAATGCAGCTTTTTTACGCTTTGCTTACCTTAATTCAAGCCCGAAATTGGTCCAGGTAAATTGGAATTTTGAGTTTTGTCTACTGATACCGAAATTTTATTATTTTGTAGGCTTTTTTATTGTAAATAAAACAGTTACGTTAAGGTTATTTATACGACCGCTAACTGCTACATAATAAAGTGCACTAATATAAAATACGCGTGTAGTTAATGAAATAAGCCTGAAGGGCGAATTTCATAAAGAATCACGGGTATGCATTTTTTTTTAATCGCCCACAGATACTCATACTTTTATATCTATAAATTATTCTCATGTCCTTGTGATAGAATACGTGGAACTTTTTTCTTGTAGATATCTTTTTGTGACTATGTCTAATAAAATAAAATTTTCTAACCCAACACTCGACCGAAAAATCCGATGGGTTATGTGAAAGCTCACGCGGTTCGTATGTCGTTTTCAATATCTTCAGTGACACAGGTTTCAAGTTACGAAGGGGTAAAAGTATCGCATATAGGCATATAATATTTTAATGTCCAAAGTGGTAGTAAGACCACATGAAACTTTGAATTGTTCACGTTTCGAGCCAAATACAATTTCGGATTTTAAGTTAGATTAGTGATATAACGGTATACGTCAGGTAAGTATTTAAAGAAATACAGGAAATCCAAAACCGCGCAGGAAAAGTCGCGTGCATCTATTCTGTAAGCGATTAATAAAATTATCCTATACCCGGTTCTGCCATTTTGTAACTGATGATGCCATCTAGTGAACAAATGTAGAACTAGAGGTTTGTACTGTTGTTTTTTTCGCCAGTTACTCAGTATCAATAATAAGTATGTTGACTCATGAAGGTATAATAATAAACCACAATCACTTTTACAATTTCCAAGTCTACAGACTCGAAATTCATTTTTTTAGGTCAACTTCCTATACCAAGTTGTTTACAATGTGAAAACTGTACGCTTCCTTAGCGTCTAAATAGTTACACTACTCCTCAACAGGTGGCGGTACACGTTACAAAAACATCGCTTTATGTCACGCCCAAATATAAGTGAACTGATAAACGATTACATGTTATTGTGAAATAGAAACAATAGTACACCAGTTTCATAAATCATTCTTATTCATCGCCAAAGTATCAAAACATTCCTTAGCAACTTTTCATTCGCTTTACATTTTGCAATAAAAATGCAACAAGAAAAATGACATTACAGTTCTGTTTCACATCTTTTGCCGTGTAATGCTATTTGTCTCGCTCGCGCAGGCTAGAAACATTGGTGCGTTAGAGTGAGTGAAAAAATGTGCCTCGGCCTATGAAGTACAGCGTATCAGCTGACAAGCAAAGCAAAACACAGTCGGTGCGCGACCATCTTGTCAAAACTGGAGTCGGAGGCAAATAAATATTATAAAATGTCCTAAATCGCTCGTAATGACATAACATAAGCTTTGTATTTAGTAAAGTATTGTGTTTAGTTTACGTTGGTGTTGTTTTCGACGCGGTTATTATACATTTTGCTCAATATTTCGGGTTTTGTGTTGCGTCAAATGACGTCATGTATGTGATTATTACCACGTATCGTGGCTGTCGAGTTTGTAAGTATTTTCTTTTATTTCCTTGTAGATATTATTAGATTATTTCTCATTAGGAGTTGTTGGAAAGTGTTCGGGGTCGCTAGTTTCATTCATGATTCGTGTGGGAAACTGAGTGTAATGTGTGCCGCGGGTGTTTTCCATACGCGACGATTTGGGCTGTTGGCAGTTTGCAGTGCCCTTGAAAATAATGCAGCAAAAATCACGTTCTTGAGGCGATCGCGGGCAGGGATCTCACTTTCTGTTCCATTCATGTAACTACGTGTAATAGAGTATGTATCCGTAATTGCTTATAGCTTCCTACCGAGCGCTTGGCAACCAAATATTCGCTGTTCACTAAAAATGGAACGGCGATATAGAAAGTATTGTTTTGTATGAAACATTGAATAACTCTATATAGAGGTACGGCACTATGCTAAAAATACACTCCATATCAAGCTCGATGTTGTGTGCTATTATATTATGCGTGATTACGACAGCAATTTGTCACAAAAGGAGCTATTGGGTTTGCGCCTACCTACCTACATCAAACTTTCCAATATTTTTTTTGGTTAGTTGCCGAGATTCAGTGATATTTTTCTATGTTTTTATGATCTTATGACGATACATGATCGCTAAGTAGCTGTATGCTAATCATTTGCATTAGTGGGCGTGCGTAATCGACTCTTCAATTGTTCGTTTATGTGTGGGTACTTCCCCACATAGCTATTTACCAACCTAGCGACATACATGTTATTTATTTATATAGCTTATGTATTTATGCTTTGGTGACCTACTGCTTTCATATACATCTATATTTAATTAACATGCATCATTATTTCGATTAATTACATTGCCAAGTATTTACCTACTCATTTTGTTCATGAGAGGAAAACTCATTGCTATGCAAAGTACGTACCTACCTAATTATCGCTTTTTTTCATTTGAAAACTAGTCCCCTTCCATTTTATCTTATTTATTTTGGTAAGCTAAGCATTTTATCCGTCTACTTTTAATATTATTTTTTGTTTATGTGAGAATCGTGAATTATCGGGAATAGTGATGGGCATACGATGCGCCAAGTTTACCGGTTTTTGGTATCGAATTATTTCTCTTCCCGTGGTCTTTAAAGTTATATTTTAATTCGTAATAACAGTCTACTGCGTAAATAATGCTACAGACGCGCAAGAAATAACACTGCTGATTCAATGCCGAACTTTTTGCTGCATTGTGAACCTGCTTCTTCAATCAATAGTTTTAATAGTTTACCTCGTCCAATTTAGATTTTTACGGCATCAATTATAACAATACTGTTTGACTTATTTCACGTTAGCAATTTTATTCTCGTTTTACCTTTGCTCTACGCATCAATATGCCATCGTTTTCGTTGTAATTGTCACGAAACTCGAGTCACGTAATGGTTTCGTTTTAATAAACAAAATGGCGTATGGTTACTACCTACCTACCTAAACAACATTAATTTTATTTTTCCTCAGTACCTGTCCAAGATCACATTAACTAATAGTGTTAAATGTTTATTAAATCCGGTAAATAATCTAGCAATTAGGTAATCTGTAAGATGATAAGAGCAATTGCTGAGGAAAACTACTTGTAATATACCTAGCTACTTTTTCAACGTCACTAGCATAAATGAAATTCACCTGGTAGGTACAACACCTGTTGCATTTACGAATACCTAAGATAAAATTTATTAGAGTTGGTTCATTGCGCTAGATTTACATCCATTGGAAAAATTAAGTGATGGAAGTGCAGTCTTCCCCCGCCTCCAGTCATGCATGGCTGACCTAGATATTGACCCCATATGCTGTGGAACTTTAATCAGTATCGATTGCGTACTGCCCCTCTAAATATTATGTCAAAAGACATAAACGTTATTCGATGTTCAGTAAATAATTTTGCAATTGAAAATGTATAATGCTGTTATTGATTTCCAATGTCTTCCTATGTTGCGATATTCGGGACCTAAAAAAAATGATAAAATTACAACATTAGTCGTTGTTTTCTGAGCTCTGTACGATGAGTTATTTCTCTGGCAAGAGGCATTGATATTTAAATTACCAAAGTCAAAATTTACATCCACCAGGTAAATTTTCATTCAGTGAATCATAAATATCAATATAATTTAATGAGTCGGCGTACAACGTTGCCAGGTTTACCGAACTCGTTAATAACCGTTTATAATAATTACTACGACTCGAACACGTGACCAAACATTGGATAACATTAACAATGGTTTCTACCATTTTAAGTTAAATAAACTCTTTGTTTAATTCTTCACTGTAGGCAGGCAAGTGTTTTTGTTCTATTTATTAAATTTTAACAACTCTACAAAGCGTTAAATTCTATTTATCGATTTTTTTACCTACTAAATCATTTGCGAAGGTACGGGAAGGCTATGACAACATTGAAACCCCTGTTAGTATTTTACAGTAATTTAGTACCAATTATGTCTAAAAATGTAGGTACCGTGGATACAAACAATGGCCAGATAGGTGATCGGAAATTAGATCAGGAAAGCCATCATCTTCACTACACTAATGACCTTAATAGTCATGCACAAAACATAACAAAGGAAAAATCCTTCAACTTTATCACTTTATTAGTCATTTGTTATCTGGACATGAACGAAACAAATCAAAATGCTTTAGTTGTGATAGAAGATCAGTGACATCAAGCAGGCAGTTCTAACCTTGCTTGAATTGGTGGTTTACTCCATGTGAAATAGGTATCAAAATTAAACTAAGGCGAAGGAACAGACTGTGTACTTAAGTTTATCTTGAACCACGTGAACACAACGACGTCTGGCATATCTATGTTAACCTTTACTACAAACTTCAGTATAATTTGGACCATCGATGTCTCTGACCTAAAATGTATCAAGCAGACGTCGATGGTAGACAACCTCTTTCAAAGTATTTGTTTCTGCTTCCATTTACCGTGAAGTCCCGTCTTTATGAAGATAACGTATGAGTAAGAGTGACTCGAAAGAACGAAAGTTGTCTATCATTGGTTAAAAGCCTTAAGACAACCACATCGGATTAATTTTCTTTAAACTCAAGCTTGAAACGAGCGTTACTTACAAACAACTTGCTTATAAATAGCCGGATATGTCTGCAACTGTGCTAATTAATTTGTTTACGCTTTCGAACGCGTTTGTTAAGGGATTTACTTGTCAAATCGTAAAATTTTGTAACAGCAGCATACGTTTAAAATACAGTATAAACGTATTTATTGACCACCTGCAACGATAGCAAGGAGTTGTTTAATGTATTTGTTTTCTTATCGTCCAAAAACAGCGGGTTTTTGCAGAATTTCGATTTGAAATATTTGAAACCTCACTAATGAACTACTGTTATCGATGTTTCCGTGTTTCTGTGTAATTTCTGATTACGTATTTACTTGTGGTTAAATACAATTTTTTAACATAGATGGTAGGTTATTATTATTATTGATTCATCAATCATCACTTACTTAGTTTATTTTATCACTGCACTATGCGTTGCACCATAGTGACTAAACTTCCTGTCACATTAAATAAGTATTTAAGTATCCTTTTATACCACATCATCTCATTACAACACTGACATGACATACAATCTTTAGTTTTGGAGTAATATGCTAATATGCTTTTAACCGTAATTTCTATTAAATGAGTCACTTTGTTTCTACGGCTTTTTGACTTAAATATTGATGTAATTTCACGTTTCTAAATTACTGTTAATGCAAAATCTCTAGTTTGCAAAAAGGTCTTTTTAGTTACTTCTTTGAAGTGTAAGCAGTATGTAGCTATCTCAATTCCTTAGCTGGAGTGAATTGGTCATCCTGTACACAAAGACGCCAATAATGCTAACAAGCAAGAGGCTGAGATATTTTTTGCTATTTGAAGGACTCATATCAGACGGCAATAATATTTTTATTGCTTCCATTTATCTTATGTTTGTTCTGATTTATCTCCCAAAACGACCAAGTGGAATAGAATTATGTAATTGGTGACCGATAATTTCTTTGGATATCTGGGACTTTTCTTTGGATACCTATCTTATTTGCATGAGAACCATTTGACAAAGCTCAATAGATTCAATTTGATAACCGCAAGTGCAAAGGCTGTTAGATTACCTACCTATTTCATGTTTATTGCCTATTTTCTATCATTATTACAGTTCGCTGTTCTTTGTAAATTTAAGAAGTAAGAAATAACCTAATTAAATTCAGCCATAGTCTCAAAAAGTCCCTTCCCCATGGACTTCCAGTTACTTTGGTTGCATCTAAAGTGAACCAGCTTTATCCTAGTCAATTCAATCGAATTCATCATGCACTCTCCCTTACGTTTGGCTAGAGCATGTTCTGAATGTGGCAATTTTGTGCTGCCAATATCTGATCTGATGGAAAATATTGTCTCACTATTCGCAGAAATTCTAATATATAGGCCAATAACGGGAGCGTCGGTTCAGCTACATCTTGAAATGTTCACTGCGTTCTTAAGCAGTCTTGCTGCCTGTTGAGGGGTTTCTGAAATATCGATTCCAATGAGCAGTGAAAACGAGACAAGTTGCAAAACGCAACTTGTTAAATATTCATAATTTTATTAGAATGGTAATGGCTGTTTTTCTATGAAGCCTTGTGTGTTCTATACATTTTACACGGAATTTTAATTTCTAGGCAAATGTTCAGCGCTGCTCACTGTTCGCGATTGCGAACGGGTTTCCTGGCGACGATAACGAGCCGGAAGATAGCGAGTGTTAGCTCTTGTTTGAATTTGGAGTATTGGTTTTAGAGTCGATTTAGGGTTGATTTACTTAAACGAGAAAAAAAATCTTGGAACGTCACTTTTACCCGCTTTTTTCACATGAAAATTCTACTCGCGAGTGAATAGTGACATTCCATGACTAAATTTTATTCTCGTTTGGTGGAATACACTAATAATTTAGTTTCGGAGTACTTAAATAACTCACCCACTTTTTCATACGAAATATTGTCCTTTGGTTGAATGGGATCTTAGCGTTACTTTCGTTAATCGTTACTTTTGTTTTAAGTATCAATTAGGAGCTATATTTAGTTTCATAAAGTCGAACGGTAAATGCTGTTTCACTCCAAATAGAGGACGGGTAAATCGAGATAGAGACGAACCAGAAAACTCATAATCGGTTTTTAATAATAACTCTCGACGTCAACCTGCTAAAGGAACGGAAGATAATACTTACTTCAATATGTGAATCTATTTGATCCCAGCTGGCTTAGCACAAGGCACGTGCCGCCGAGTCGCGCATGAGATAGACTATACCCGTCACTGTTTAATTAGAAACGTCAGAAAGTGACGGGTAGTCCAAATCGCCCGTGTTGTCCTGCAAAGCCTGAAGAATCCACTACTAATTACTTAGAAAATCCAGCTTTCTTTGTGATCAATTTCGCGCTTATCTCAATAATGCGTTGGGTGGGAAGATAAGAACATGTATTTTTATTCCAAGCTTACTCATATAAAAATGCTCTCTTGTGTTGTCATTACATTTAGTATAGCATGGCAAACGTCTGGTCAAGGTCACATGAGACATATTTTCAATCAGAATTACTAAAGTACTTACCAAAACAGTGAAAAAATTACAGCATGACCCTAATTTTGGCTCAATATCAAACGGACCTTGTCCAAACATGTTTAAGTTCATCGTCGCTAGTTTTATGTGTTTTCTTTTGACATTTTACAAGAAACGGGTGATGTGTTAGTGATTGATGGGAATAATGACGGGTCGTGACGCCAGCGCAGTGTTTGCTGTGCGAAAGTGACGCCCGCTAAAAGTTTGTCAACAATTGTTCGAAACAAACTTCTATTTTAGATTTATTGGGCTTTTCGCATGTTCTTTGTTTACAGTCGCTTGTGTCTTAGGTACCATCGAACCAATTGATTACTGACCCACCATAGAACCTATTCACAGTGAACGTCATAGTGACATTGCATTGATTGACAAAGGAAATGTTTATGACGTTTATTGTGACAACGTTCTGCGGTGGGTCAGGAATCAGTTGGTTCGATAGTAATTCAAAATTCGAAACTTGGTGCAAGTAGGCTCCTAAGAGCGCATTTACACGTCATTTTCGAGTCTACCAGCGCAGCGCTTCGGAATGACTGTCATTGCCAAGAAAAATGCGCCGCAAGAAACTTAGCTCGCGATGTTAAAGATTTTTTTGAGTAGGATAGGATGGCAGAACTAGGTACCTATTATATCAATTATAATAATACAATTATTAATTATTAGTATAATGTTGTAATGTACCTTCTGTAAATTATTGAATAAATTTGATTTGATTTGATTTGATATCTATATTTGCTGTCATCAGATTTACTTAAACCTTTTTAACGATGTTAATTGATATTAGCTGATTTTCCCTAATGGCACTGAACGCTATTGTATAGTGAATAGTGATGTGTAGTGCGATTGAAGTTATCGGTTTTTGTCAAGTTTGTTGCAGCACGTCTACACTTGTCAATGTGTCTGCTTAAGGATCTACCTGCCTACGCAAAAATGTGAATCATAATTCATAACATTGTCTTAGATACTTACAGCGATAATATTGCGAACGATAAACATCCATAAATCCATAATGTATGTAGATATAGGTAAGAGACGATAGTAGGCACCTAACCTACCTACGTAAATACATACATACATACATACATCACGACTGTATTCCCAAATGGTGTAGGCAGATCATACGAAACGCTACATCACGCATACAAAACCTTGACAATTTCACGTTTCGTGGCCACTTCTATCATGTTTTTTAGGATTTAAGTTAGCAAATATGTTTTTCTTTTTGTTTTGAGATGGCAAGTGTAATAGTGACAGGTTGCTAGCCTGTTGCCTAAAATATAGCTTAACCGCCTCTTACGACATCCACGGAAGAAAAGGAATGGTGTTATTCTAAACCCGCCATTACACGTAATACACAAATGCCTGCATAAGTAATATAAATGGTGTTGCTATAAATGTCGTAATATCTACTACACTGAAGAGTCATAGTATGACATTGTCAAATGTAAGAAAGATAATATAATAATACGGCCATCTTCGCACTACGCATCTAATACAATTCATGTCGTGCACAATAACTTCAACTTGAAAGCTGCCCGACACCGTGCTCTGCTCACGCAACTCATTACTCTTGGCATTTCATTTATCATTACAAACCAGTTACACTTATCCATTGTGAATCTAAACCGCAACAGGTACGCTCTTATGATTTACTTACTGAAATATGACCTTCTCATCTCGATTTCGCACGCTAACAGCAAACGTACATACGGCCTCTGGATTTAACCTTGTCCTTGACCTTGTGAAGATTACCAATTTTGACAGATTTGACAGACGAAGCGTCGTGACAATCGTTAGCGGTGTTGCTATGTGTTTCTAGGATTGCCAGTTATTGATCTTGACGCTTGGATGGGTTTGTGGCGCGATAGGTTGTACGTCGTGTCGTGGTCCGTTGCTGTTTTGCGTGTTTTATGGCAATTACTTAGCCTTAGTTGAATGTGTATTCGTGGATATTTTAAAAAGGATACATGTTTTTGTAATTTTATTGGACATACGACGTTTTTAGTTGAGCTAAGCTATTGGATGGCACAACGCAATAAGGAATTGGGCATCTAAATAGTTGTGGTGCTCAAAAAGAGTAATAAGGTACACGGATATAGCTTACCTTTGTAAAAAATAAAATCATTATTATGTAATTAGGCACTACTTGTACTAACTGTTAACTGTGGATAGACCATGATACCTATTTATCGATTCTATGTAGTCACGGCCAGCTGACAGCTAACTACATAGCATAGCACTGTTTGTAGACGTTTTGAATGTTAAGTTCAAAGACAGCTCAATTATCCATGAATACTTGAATAAACGGACGTTATAAAAAGGAAACAAATTGAGTTGTCTGGTATCTGCTATTGAAGAAACCAGTAGTCTCTGTTTCCAGTTAGTAATTATTTGTACCCGGGAATTAAAGTTTTATTTTTAGCGAACTTTCATATTAGGTAACTCACAGAAAATATCAAATATCCTAGGAATTTTTAGTAACTGTATTCATATGTATAAGTTTTGTTTACCGATTTTTATGTACTTTCAATAGTTTAAATACCAAATTCCAATTCGAAATTCAAACTTGTATCTATGCGAATAGGCTCTTTCACGCCGCTTTTCACCAGCGCTTCGGAAAGACCATCATTGCCAAGAATAATGCGCCGCAAGAAATTTGGCTGAAAGTCATGTTAAATTAGTTATTAGTAGTAGAAAAAAAAACAGTAATAAAAAAACAAAATGCAAAGACAATATATTCAAGTAAAAGCATGTATCGCGGATCCAAGGGCCAAGGCAACACGTAAAGTAAACTTGTATAAACTTCCGTGAGCCTCAACTTACCTGATGTAAATGAACGGGTAGCTAATTTTGTTGGTCACTTATTAACCAGTTAAATATTTGTTAGTTGGTTTTTCGGTTTTATATAATTCAATACTAACGCCTCCTCGTCAATCCAATGCCTATGATTTCATACGGGCTTTACCAATGACGTTTCAAAGCAGAACCATTTTTTTCCTTTGCGAGGATGAAACCACTATAACTGTATACGGGAATTGCTAACCTTATACTAGAGACCGATAGGTACTTAAAAGATGGTAAACAATCTTGACGTGTCTTTTTATTTAAACATACACTTTATAAATCAAAATCTTTACATTTTACAATTTAGGTATGAAAAAATCATTTACTTTCATAATTGAATTGTATATTGTAACGATTTTCATTTTTAGACTGTGTATTTCAATAAAAAGACATGTCAAGATTGTTTACCATCTTTTAAGTACCTATCGGTCTATAGTATAGCTTGTTCCCCAGCGTAACAGTACCTAATTCATTTGCTGAACGGTATACGTTTAACCACAACTTGATACAACTAAGACAAATTACAAAACTCTTGGAACTATTAGGTATCTGATTACAGAAACCAATTAACGCCATTCATTACCACGGAGTTAAATAGAAATTGCATAGGTACATCAACAGCATGGAAACCGGTGTCATCAAAATTTTATGTTAAAATTAACCTAATTAGTGATTCAAAACTCCAACCTTATTCGTAGTTTTTACTGTCCAAAATATCACAATAAACCTTAGTTTGTATTTAATCTGATGAATTTCGTCGACTTTGTCTCATCAAGACTAAAACCGACGTTAAGCTTATAGCACGTCCCAACATTTAATCTAACTGCTTAAGTTACTGAAAATAGGAAAATTCTCCTATTACTAGTAAGATAAATCATCGATAGATTGAATATTGATTAATGATGATTAATTAATTGAATAATGTAATCTGTCATAACAAATATACTTGGAAGAAATATAATTAATCTTCTTTCATTGTTACTCTCCTTGTTTAAAATGCGTAAATCATTGTACTTTAAGCTATGGTACACGCATTCAATGCCATAGACGCATATACGCGTTTTTTATTTACGCCCAGTGTCGTTGTCAAAGCTTCGCAAGCTTTTGAACGCATGTGTATGCGTTCGCGACACCTCAAGAAGGTGAGAGGACAATGAAAGCGTTAATCGTCCAAATGAATGATGTCCCTTCTCGAAGCATGAAATACCTAAGCTGAACAGTAACAAGCCTTACTGCAAAACTCCCTGTTTACTCCTCTCCAAATGCAACCATCGACTTTTTAAATTACGTGACAGCTAACAGTAATAACATGACACACTTGGCCCGTTAAAAGTTCGCACTCTTTTTAAAAAGGATGCGTAATATTTACATAACCCAATTACTAGCGGGCGGACGTCGAAAGCTCGGCGCGCGCGCCGTTTTCACTTTCATGGGCCGACGCCCCTGGGACAGCCTCGGCACACTTCGCCGCTCTTCGGCTCTGGGTCAAGGTCCGGTTATGGTGTTTATGGGAAACTTTCGGTGAAATGACAGGTGCTTAAAAAATATGACAACCTTCCCTTGTTACCTTTTTTTATGGCAAAAGTGTTTATTCCAATTAGCTAACAGGTTTAACTTTTAAGTTTGCTTGTGAATTGAGTCGCAATTTTCTTTTTCATAATTTGTGCTAGTAATATCGTACATTAATTTCATCATCCTTTTTTTGAGATTAACTATATAACTATTATGTTATCATAACAAAAGAGTGTTTATCAAAATCCATAGGCACTTATTTTATGCCACTGAAGCGAAAATAGTTTTAGAAGTCGACAGATTACGAATCGGTAAAAGCAATGTTGAGCTGGAAGAGCACAGCACTAATTTAAGGTCAACCCGCAAGAATGTGGTTCCTTGTGAGTTATGTAGCACGAAACGTGATTCTCAGGTGTTTGAGATTCGCTTGTGAAGTGATAATAGATGGCGTTGACTTCTTTATGTAGTAGCTCGTAGTGGCATTTTACGGCAGATTTTAATGTGATTTTTATTTCCCTTCCCTTTACAGTTACACAGTGTTTAAACATTACACTGACCGCTAAAAACCTCTTATACTTGTAATTATTTAGAGCAACCTATACCTATGTGTTATATGTACAATGAAATGAAGGAATAAAATGATATTTATCAAGGTCTTATACCTAGGTACAACCTAACTAGAATAAAATTTCTCTGTCTCGGAATAAGTCACTTTTTACAAGCGAGTAACTAAATTTTCACTTGAAAAAACTGGGTATGAGTGGCTTAATCTGAGTCTCGTTTAAATTAAACGAACTTTGATGCTTAATGTGTATGAATAAGAGCATTCGGGTACTTACCTACCTCTATTCGGCCTTGCTAGCTTTCGTTTTTAGCGAAAAAGTAGCTATGACATACTTTTACCGGATGAAATAACACAAATAAACATAATGTTGCTCATTGATTTACAATAACATTCCAAATACTAGCAACTAGGAATAGAGGAACGAAAAGCAAAATAAAGATAGCGAGAATGATTCCGAGATGGCTACTTATCTGAACTTTGGCCTCTGAATGTAGAAAGTGCATAACAAGTTAGGTATATGCGAAATACAAACAAATGATACGGTGATGGAACTAGTTAGTGTATATTGTGTAATTTGAACAAAATATATAATTAGCGGTTGGAAACTACTAGTAGATAAACCAACCTGTAGTCAATTAGTCTTTCACCCCAATGAAAGAGATGGAGAACTAAGCAATTATGTTGTGTATTAGGCTGATGTCGCAAGTCATTGATGACAATCGAAATTCCTAATTTTATTTGCTTTTCTTATCTAAAAACTCATTATCTAATTTGAGAGCGATAGTGAGAAGTTAAATACCAACACTGATTGCGTCATGTTCTGCAAACCTCATCTGTGAAAGGTTTCTTCGGAAAGTCGGAGTAGGGACTTTAGGGAAAAGAGGTAGCCGCATAACAGCTATTTCCATTTTTAATTTAAAATGCACCTATTCCATACTAGGTGCCTAGTACCTAGGTGCATTGCGCGCTATGAATCATTGTCAAATTCGGCAATGATTTTCGAGTTAATACTTTTATTACAATGTTCCAAACAAAAAGTATGTGATCATGAATACTTGTAGTCCTTTATCAAAATTTAAAAATACGTAAACACAGTTTATTGTAGGCGTAAATTCTGATTATAGCTAAGCTCTCAATACCAAAGTAACTCAGGGTCACGTCCTTACCAAAACAATCAATAGTCTCACTCTTAATAATCTCGCTATTAGATGAATTAACGGTTTTACCTCTACGCACAATAGGTGAATTTTTATAATTATAATCTTGGTTCTCCTTTCTCTAATTCAATTGACAACGACAGGGTTTCCTTATTGCTTCTGTGACATGCACACCCATACTCCCGTTAGATGGCGCTGCTCCGTGTAGAATACAAATTAATTATAAATTAAAAAAAGGAATCAAATCACAATTTCTTTTGCTTCCGCTGTAAACTTAATCGCTTAGTGTCAAGGCTGAATTTTGAATGGAATAGCATTCGACTTAATGCACTTTGTAGACTAGTTTAGGCATAATTAACATTATAACACACATTCTTGGCTCGCTATCGCGGCGACGCCCGCCATTGGTGTGTTAACCTAGTTGCCGACCTTTTGCCAAAAAAAAAATCTGTTTATCATTCTGTTTTGAATGAACCCGTAGGTAGATTGCTGATATTTCACCGATAAAAGTTGTGTTGTTAGTTCATTAAACTCGGGGCCATTTGTTTTGTTTCAAACAGACGCCGAAATTACAACGGACTGCCTATACTGTGCAATCATTAAAAATCAACTACTGTTAATAACACGTTTTAAAAGACTACAGTTCTAAATTGGGTCTTCAAATTCTCATAGTCTATCATGATCACTATCGCATTTTAATGTGCAACTTGAATAAGCTCATTTTAATCTACTATTATTTTTTTATTGTTATTCTATGCTCCTTCTAGATTTGTACGTTTTGACATTGAAGTATAATTCAGATCCAAATTGTATAATACACAATTTTCCGGCTTTCGCCCAACAAGCGCACAAAGTAACGGGGACAATGCAAAACATCGTATGTCATCGACCCTTGATAGCGTTGCTTATCACGTGACGAAATATACTGCACTTGGCAAAGGAATATGCTTGTTATCGTGTTTATAGATAGTGATAGCATATGTAAATACACATATCTTAAGTCGGTAGCCGGACTTTATCAGGAACCCTTAGGCTTCAATTTATGACAAATCTATTATTTACCGGTTTTTGTACTTTATAACCATCATCATTTTTTGTATGAAATCATCCGATACTTACTGGTTTATTGCAGCACTATTTTTTGAAAATAAAATCTATTTTCAAAATTTCATTTGCATTTAAAACATGTAGTAGAGTACACTGAGTTACTTTTTCGTTTTTTGACAGTATTTTATTTGTTGCTTTATAAGTTGTATCTTTTGTTGCAGATAATAAACCATAATGGAGCAGGACGGCGACAGCGAGCCGGCGCACCACGCGCGCCGGCCTATGAACGCGTTCCTTATTTTCTGCAAACGTCACCGGAGCGTCGTCCGTGATAAATACCCTAATCTTGAGAATAGGTAAATTTTATCTCGAAACCTTGCCCGATTGTAAATCTGAATAGTTTCAATGTCATGGAAGTTTGTTGTGGATGCGTTGCAAATAGTGTGTTAGGGAAATCGGTCGAGGGCGCCCTCGAAAAACGGATATCGACCAGATCGGGGGTGTACTAAACAAAGCCCAAATTAGGAGTACCCGAAACCGTCGAGCGTGTATGACGAGAGTGATGAATTTGAGTGAAGCGAGAGAAGTATGTCAGAATAGATGCGAATGACGCTCTGTTGTCTCTGCCTAGGGAAATAGAAATCTCTGCGCAGGGAATAAGGCGTGACGGTTATGTGTGTATGTATGTATGCGTTGTAAATAGGTAATCGCCTTCAACAGCTACCTCACTCGTGTATTTTTCCCGTAAAGTTATTTTTTCAATTATTTAGTTAAGCAGCCGTAGCATATTTTTCAAGATCATAGGAATTCACAATAGCTATTATAGGTAATTAAGGGGAAATTTACATTAAATGACTTTATTGGTTTTAACTTGAACAATGAAATCCTGCTAGTAAAATCAGCAACATTTAACTATCGCACGATTTAACTATACGTCGTAAGAACAAACTACAGTTCTTATTTACAAATCTGACCCGCAATTTTATAAAATATGCTCTGGTCTTGTGCCATGGAATCGCATCATCGTATCTTTGAATATATTTGTCAAATTATGAGTCATGGTTGACTATGGTTCTCAGGAAGTAATAAATATACTCAATGGCTTAAGAGTACCTAGGCTACTATTTTTTGCTGTAGCGTTTTATAAGAAAATGGTTACTGATATTAACATTTCTAATTGCAGATCCATTACGAAGATTCTCGGAGAATGGTGGGCCAATTTGGATAAGGAAGAGAAAGCCTGCTACACAGGTCTTGCTAAACAGGTAATTTTCTTAACTTCAAACTTGCATCACAGTGTGTATGTAATTGATTTTGTACTGACTCGTTTAATTTTTCATCGTTACAGTACAAAGACGCATTCTTCAGCGCCAACCCTGATTTCAAATGGTACAAGTTGCCCGCCCCTCCACTCCGCACCCACACGTCCCGACCTAGAGAATCGAATGAGAAGGTCAATGAGTCCCCCGAAATAGAGTACCAAGAAACTGAACTAGAGAAAACAAATAACAACTCTACTAAAGTTGACTTCAACAAGAAGCCCAACGACAATGTTGTCTTTGACGGGGAACAAAAAGTTTTGTCCATGTTTACCCCGGGGAAACTTGCCGATGAAGCCCAAATGGGGGGTCTCAGCAGCCTTCTATCTACTAAGACTGAAATTAAAACGCCCAACCCATACTACTCGCCTCCTTCTTATAAACAAAACGCGATCTCAAGCGATGATAGATCTCATAATATTATAGACAGGGTGAATATGAAAGGCTTCACGCGTGAAGAGAGCATAAGAGAGCTCCAAAATGCTCTTTCAGAAACCACTAAGATTTTTGAAGAAGATTTTGATCAACAAAGAGAACGTGTTTATCAGTATAGCGGTCCTAACGACCAATTGACCAACCAAGATGTGATAGATCAGATAGTTGACAAGCGGTACTCGAGAGATGATGAATTCAGCTACCAACGTCAATGGTCAGATGATGAAAAGAATATGAGATCTGGAAGGACGTGTAAGGGTAAAAGGTATCAAGAATTCATGGCTGTAGGAGGACTGATAGTTAATAAAAGGCAGAAAAGAGATTACTCAGACAAGTTGTCAGATGAAGATTATAATGCTTCATGTAGCTGGGACCCTGGTAATGGACGCAACGATGACGCTGTTGCTTACGATGATTCAAAACAGATATTCTTACCAAACGAACCAACTGAAAACGAATTTAAACCTGATGCTATAGATGCTCCCAAACCGGACAATAATTCCAACAAAACGTTCAAAGCTGCTGATTTTGATTTAGATGCAAAAATAAAGGCGTTGCCCTCTCTTAGCCTTGAAAAGTTCCAGCAAAAGAAACGAGAGAATAAACGTAAAAAGAAAACGATAAATCTGAAACCGAAAGCGTTTGAGAGCTCCCACATTGTGAACTCCGTTCCTAGGCCGGCCTACCCAGGCGACCGCCGGGACTTAGCCGAGCACTGGCGGGAAACAGTAATTGGCAGTCAAAAGCGTAAACCAAGAAAAATCAGCATTACAAGGCTTGAGATTAACAGCTTGATTTCAAGCGTTGAACTGAAGGAAGCACATAATATTAGCCCGGAATTTAAGATTGCCACGGAAGCGCCGTGCAGCGTCGTTCAGAACATGGAAATTTGTAAACAACAATCTCACGGCAACGTAGACTTGCTGGCACTGGCGACATTGGCCGAAGTGGCGGCCAACACGTCCAAAATAGAAGACACGTCCATCGTGGAAAACATCATGGCCGCCGGCGAGCGCGCTTCCAAGGTATAACATACCAACACCACTAGCCTTAAAAAAAGATATTCCAAAAATTATTTACTTTATAATCAGATAATATTTATATATAGATCTACTTTTACATTGTACGCATAAAGATTAATATTATTGTACACTTTTAATTGTAGTTTTTATAAAGTAGATCATAGATTTTATTTATATGAAAAAAATATATATGTATACTTTAGTTCGGTACGGCGTATAGGCTGCTACGTTCTGCTTTATTAGGAGAAATAAGGGTGATAGATAGGTAATTATTGATATCACACAAAATAAAAAGCAAGGCATAATCTTATATGTGTTAAGGAATGCAAAAGTAATCCCCATGTCAATGTAATACATATAGTGTGAGTGACACCTTCAACAACATCACATACCTACTTTGAATGGGAGTGTGTTATCCATTCATCACAATTTACCTACTGTAAGTTATGAATGCCAAACATAAGTCATTATCTAAGTGTATAGAACCTCATATTTTTCATATAATAATAGTTTGTTTTAACGCCTTATTAAAAAAAAACTTTCACATCAACTGCATTGCATTTTTGAGGCGTTCCTTTACAGTTAGCACGTTTTGTGCTGGTTACAATATAAATTTATTTTTTTACACATTATTTATTAAAAAAACTATCACGTTGCGTGAAAATTGAACTTGTTTGGATCGGTTTTTCATCAAATCGAAAGTTTTCTATAATAAAAACTAAAAGGCTATGCGTTAGCTGTTTATCAACTGCTGCAAATTGCCAGGTTAACACAACTGATTGTCTTCTTGGACATATGACACAAAAGCAGTACAGTTCGAACGCCGTAGTCCTAGCATGTTAGGATCCGTTTAGTTCGCTAGTTATCCTAAAGGCCTTAAAAGCCGGCCAAATTGTTTTGTGAGTCAGACTCACAAATATAGCACTTGTGATAAAATCTTTACTAGAAGTTAGGTAACTGTTATGTTTCTCTTACCTATCTTTATGTTAACTCCTCTTTTATGAGTTAATTCTAATATATGGTGAAATCACATCAACTAGGTTCTAAATCCTAAAAGAGCATTCTCATTTTAACTTTTCATTGATTAATAGATATACAAAGTAATCTTGTCCCTTTAGGTACCTGAACCTCAATTAAAAAAAAACTTCATGATTTTCATGAAACAAAAAAAAAAACTTTGTAATTTAAGTTATTTTTAATCAATTATAAGTTTTCACCATTGTCACTAGCTATTTACTTTCGGAACAGTGTTTCTCAAATTGTTTTTCTTGTTTGTTTGTGATGGATTTCTTTGTAATCGATTCTGTGATTTTTTTTCAATCGCCTTTCGAAGTTTCTGAGGCCCGGATCGCGTAAGAAACTTCTGTTGCAGGTCTAGTCTAGAATTTGTATGGAAATTATCAAGTACTAAATTCGAAAGTGCACTTATATTTTTTAAAGTTACAGACATTGACACACGCCATAATGTGACATGCTCAGCCAAAGACCAAATGTATTTAGAATAGAAAAGCTAGGTAGGTACTGTATAATATTATATAACTTAAGTAAGTGATATACATATTAAAATATCTATTATTCTTATATTTTAACACCACATAGTTATGTAGCATTTTGAATGTTACTTTTATTTAATTGTAGCTTGTTGCATTTTTGTTTTAAAAACCATGTTCTCTTCACGGAGCTTATAAATTTATTTGTTGATTTTTTATGTAAAGATTTATCAATTGTTACGTTTGAATCAAAAATTATTGAGCTTTGAGGGTTCCTAGATGAGATTTTAAATTGGGCTTATCGGTATCGATTGTCACACCTTAATTTTGATACTGAATGTCTTATGAAGAAAAATATTTTTGCCTTGTCGAAGACATAGCCTTATTTTACCGCACTAGGATTAAGACAACTTGAAATGGGGCCAGTTTGCGGTGGGGAAGGTAAGCTAAGCGCACGCGCGCGCTTAAAAAGATAGGGAACTTTAAAGTAATGGACTCAATAAGTATAACAAATTATGAATTCAAATTAAACAGTCAAAAGTACCTTTTAACGCACTAAGTCCATTATAAAATGGTGCTAAAAGATCTGTTTTTAAAATTTCATTTTTATGCCTCCATTGCTAAAATTACTTCTATTTACATATTGCAATGGATGGTTTAGATAGAAGTGATAATATCGAATTGTTGTTAATTTTAAGCCATCGCTCTTAATCAGTTTCGCTAAAAGAAGACAAGTGATATTATTCTAAACCCTTAACTTGGTTGGGGAATTTTTGAATACAATTGTTTTGTTGTTATTTGAGAAACACTGGTCTAGACTAATCGTTAGTTAGGGCCGTAGGGCATAATAAAGTCGGCACCCAAAGTGTATTTGGTTCCAAAGTATATTGTTGAATGTTTTGTTACTGGAGAGTGCGGTACGATAATTATTATATCCTTTTATTGTAGAAATAAAGTTTATTCATATTAATGATTGTGTTCATTTATTTACATACAATTACTAATCACCCTGTCCTCCAGATTTCAATACTCCTCTCGGCTTTCGTCAAGATGATAAAACAAGATGATTGAGGAAGCACATCACTCAAGAAAAGTAGATAAACAAGTTAACATACAATGACATGCATACTCATTTTCAAAGAGCGTCGTACTGATTAGGATTACCAAGGTCGTGAATTGAAATCCCATCTCTTAACCAATTTTTTTAGGGTTTGTCATTGTATGTTTATTTACGTACATACCTATGAATAATAATTCAAATTAAGCTGTGATTCCCAAAGTGGTCTCGTGGCGGAGTTGGTAAATACGTGGGTATTTTGTAATTCAGTACAAGTACAAATGTTGCAATAAGAGGTTCATCTTACTTAATAAAACTTTGAAAGTGGTCAATGGGTAATAAAGTTTGGGAACCACTGCATTAACCCATTTACTGCCGCTGTACTCGTTTGAGTACGGCAAGATTTTGTGTCATAACTTTTATATTTCGTAGGTTTATTAGACATTTCTGGCTATATTTAATTTCTAAAAGTTCACTTTATCGAAATATAAGTATTTTGTTAGGGTAGACTTCAAATTCTGCCAAAGTGAGAATAACAAATCAAGAGAACCGAACGACGCCGCAGGTGAGTGTACATTTGTATTATTTATGATACCTAAATGTAATTTCTAACATTTTTTTGTGTAATATATCTTTTGTGTATTTAGTGTCTCAAAGAACTGTTCAATATTTATCAACAAATTGAAAGTACTAGTACATTTTTTTTTGTAGTAAAGATTGGTGTACTCGCTTGAGTACAGCGGCAACATACATATCAAAATAACCTGTATTTCTGTATTTACTGTTTCAGTGTACTAACAATGGTTTCAAAACGATTTTCGACTGTAAATAATTATAAGAGGTTAGAAGAGGCTGTCCAAGCAATTTTTGAAGATAGTGACCTACGATGATGACCTACGATTACGTGATGCCACCTACGATTCAGCCATTATACCACCACCTCCGAGCGTAGTGACGGCTGAGGAAGAAGGATCTGATGAAGATACATACACACATACATATTCTCACGTCTGTATTCCCAATAGGGGAAGGCAGAGCACATGAATTCAAAAATCCAGTGCCACGTTACATGGTAAAACGTGATATTGCAGTGACAGGTTGCTAGCCCATCGATCGCCCACAATACACTAACCTTTTCCCAGAGTCGACTAAACGTCTACAACACCCAAGAGAAGAAAGGGGAGGTGCTATTCTAATCGGGCACCACACGGGACTATAGATGAAGATATGGTAACCTATTTATTGCCTCGAGACGGTCCTGGGAATATTGAAGTATTTGTACATAATACTCACACAAGTGATGACGACAGCAGCTGATTGATATGGGTATAGCAAATGCCTGGCGTTTGCATATTCTCAGCCACACTGATCGCATAAAGAGATAGAGAATATCGCATATAGAGAAAGGTATGCTGCGTTGATTTGGGCACGCGGAGAGAATGAATGAATCCAGGATATGTAAGCAAATTTACAAGGGAACTGTGTTAGGGCAAGTCGGACGAGGGCGCCCTCGTAGAACGTATATCGACCACATCGGCGATGTACTAAATAATGCCCAAATTTGGAGTACCCGAAACCTTCGAACATGTATGACGAGAGTGATGAATGTGGGTGAAGCGAGAAAAGTCTGTCAGAATAGATTCGAATGGCGCTCTGTTGTCTCTGCCTACCCCTCAGGGAATAAGGCGTGACGGTTATGTATGTACTGATCGCATAGACCAGTTGTTGTTTAGGCGCAATATTTCCAGGTATTATCTGCGCCAAACAACTCAACATAGAAGCCGATCTGACCGACCTTCTTCTTCAACAGTACCAGGACTGGCAAACAGTTCTTTGGTCACTATCCTCAAAAAATGCAAAAGCAATTCCGTTGTGCGGTTTGTCATGCTAGAGTGCGGTGGCAGTGTAAAATTTGCTTGAAAAACCTTGTGTATAGAAAGAAAATGTTTGGTTTTTTTTTGTCGCTATGTGGCCGCTGTACTCATGCGAGTACACCCCTCTAAAACTTATTATTATAACGAAACATATCTTTTTATTCTCTTTTATGTTTAAATGTATGACTAATAATTAGAAAATAAACATTTTGAGTTAATATTACCACTAGTTTTATTTTGGCGCTTAATGGGTTAAAGTAATAACGAAAACAATAACTAAGCATAGATAATTTTCATTGAGACTGAATAATTGTAACATGTTGGTAACATGCGTGTAATGCTGTTCCCACTCGAGGTTTTTTTAATATTTCTATTACAGTTTACCCGTATATGCCAGGACTAGTAAAAGTGATACTTTAAAAATAGCTTAGGCTTGCTTGTTATATCGTTTTTTAATAGATCAAATAAATTATTTTTCGCAATTTTATAGCTTTCCATTAACCGGTGAACCGGTAAAGTTAAAGTGAATTTAGTCCGTCCTTATTATATCGTTAAGCGTTTTTTAGAACTCGTTAAATGTAGGTTTAGAGAAAAAACTGCACGTATGTACTTTATTACTAAGAATAAACTTCTTGTTAATAATGAAAAACGTTTGAATTGCATAATTTGCATTTTATCAACGTTTCAATCTTATCGTTGCATTGTTAAATTAAAACTCGACCCTACAAGCATGGTAGCGAGTTAAAATTTGAAAAAAAAAACGTCTCATGATTGTCAAATCCGGCTGTAATCGTTAGCGATTCCGGTGAATTGTTTTGATTTTTTATTCGACAAGTAAATGCATTGTTACTTTACTAAGTTTTATTACATTTGAATAAAAGTTACGATATATGTTACACCTCTGCGTTGGTTAACTAATCGCTACAAATCTGGATGACAATATAATGATTGCGGCGTCTGAACCACTGGTAGGTTATATTGTTGTATACCAAACAAAAAAACAAAATAGATTTAGGCTACAGATTTTAAATTTCATACTAAATAAAGTTTAAATTACAAAAGCTATTATATATATATTACCGAGGCCCTTGTTTGTGTATAGTGTACCTATTTTTTGAAGACAAAAGAAAACCATTTTTTAAACATAGTATAATCATACTCAACAAAATTTTACCTTAAATCACAGGAGTTTGTGCCTCATGGCAGGACTGTACTAGCGAAACATCCGGAGCAAATTTATGGACGCACACCAGCAACTGCATCGGAGAACTCGTTGCTCTACAAGTTGACCAACTTTGCTATAAAGGATGAGAGTCTCCTGGAGCCAAAGGCGGAGCAGGAGTGGTGGTGTGTGCGGGAGGTGTATTACAAGACCAAAGATGGTGAGTATTTGGCTGTGTCTACCGATGAAACTTTTAGCTATGTTATTGTACAGTCACCAGCACCAATATGTGATACAATAAGGCTGCAAAAACATCTGAAACAACTCTATTACTGGGGGCAGTAGGATGTTTCAGATATTCTATTATATATTTCGGACTTCTTTGCTATCACGGAATCAGGGTGTAATTCATCGATAAGCGATGCTGAAATTGTTCCACGGGGATATCAAATTTTAAGATGTGACCGCGCGGACGGACGAAAACAAGGCGGAGCGTTTTTCGTGGCCACACACCGGTTCGAGCTGCGGCGAGTGCCGCCGCCGGGTGACGTCAGCGTCGATAACTGTGCGTTTGAGGTGGTAGGCGCGACAGTCTACTTAATTGATAAATTCATGTTTATGTGTTGTGTGGCTTATATTCCTCCTGGAAGCAGTGACCATGAGTACATGAAACTATTTAGAATTTTAGAACAATGGTGTATTAAATATAAGAATGTAATTATTATTGGGGATTTCAATTTAAATTCTTGTAGTATGTATATTGCTCAATATTTCGAGTTTTTTTCTATGTATTGCGAATTAGATCAAAAAAATTATGTACCAAATTGTAATAATAGGCAACTAGATTTGGTTTTGATTTCAAAGGCATTATCGGATGAGGTGAGCGTTGAGGCAGCGGACGAGGCACTGGTGCCGGTGGACGCGTATCACCCGCCGCTTGCGGTCACTGTGCGACG
>BHDV01070780.1:0-32264 GCA_005406045.1 Adoxophyes honmai | reverse complement strand
CGTGGCGGCGGGGCTCGCGCTCGTGCCCATGACGGGCGCCAGCATCGACTCCAGCTGGGTCGTCTTCAACAAGCCGAGGGTGAGCTTCCTTGAATCTGTTCATTGTTTAAGTAGGAGTAGACTCTCTGCGTAGAGTAGACCTTCCATGATGAGACTGTTAAACAAGCCCCGGATGATCTTCCTTGGATATTTTCATTGTTTAAGTAAGAGTAAACTCCCCCTAGAGTAGACCTTCCATGATGAAGTCGCCGCTAACTTAGCGCTGAAGGTAATTTAACTCCAGTTGAGTCGTGTTTTGCTAGCCCAGTGTTAGCTTGCAGAGATCGCGCTGCATAAATGCTCGTTCTCATGACTGTAGGCTAAGAGAAAAAAAAACTGAAAGGGCACCCACCCAAGAAACGCATTTTTTTTGCCTTTTTTTTTTTGCTCGATGTCAATAAATGGTAACAGATAGGCACTTGTTCATCTTGTCAATGAAACGGAATCCTTCCTGCGCGAGTCCGATTCGCACTTTACCGTTTATCTTCCATTACCCACTATCGATATCAATAAACTTGTATCTAACTCTACTAGGGTGACCGCACCAGTAATGGACATAGAACCAGTAATGGACAATGACTCTTATTTACTACCCACTAATGAAAAGTCATTTGTTTTACAACAATCAATTCACAACTCTATGGTCTTTAAATTATGAATGAAGTGTCCATCACTGGTGCTTGTCAGCTTAAACCGTCCATAACTGGTGCCGTCACCCTAACTCCACAGTCTTCTTTCGCCCTCAAAATCGTGTCTCTGAACATTATCTCTATCTTCCCCAGGGTACTCAAGAGATGTCCACAGAACACGCCGGGTTCCTGATGGCTTTGGGCCTGAACGGTCACCTCAGGGACATGCCATTCATGAACATCTACGAGTACCTCGTGCGGTGCAACGAGATGGTCAGCATAGGGCTGTTGCTAGGCATCGCGGCCACTTACAAAGGTCAGTGACAGACTCCCAGTCCATCATAACTAAAGCCCGGTAGCAGAGTACAGAGAAATTTGAGCGTTAACCAGCTGTTGAACGGCCACCACCAGGATATGCCATTACAGAGCATTAGCATGACATTACTTCATTCATTTGTTGTGTCCACTATTAAACGCAGACCTCTCCCATGCTTGCAATTGCTTCGGTAGGAAATAGCCTCCAGTCCTGGACCTTAGATCAGGGCCTGAGATCTTTAGCAAACCTTTACCTGACATTAACAGGGGAGGTCCACTTAGGTTGGCTTTGTCGGCGACTCCTCGTAAAATGTCTACAGGCAACAAGGTCCAGAGGTCTAGTTTAGGCACGCTCCGCCGCCGAGACCTTGTCTAAGATCTACGGAAAACAGGCAACTGTAGCTCCAAGCTCCAAATCCTATAAAAAAATCTTCACTACCCAGACTGTTCTTTTGAGACTTCCTGAACTCCTTGCCTTGATTTAAAATAATGCTTAAGGAGCACTATCTGATCTGCAATTTCTGCTGCTGTTTCCTTAGTCGTCTCTTACGACATCCACCACCATGACGGAACCCTTTACCATGGAAACTGTTCCAGGAACAATGGACCTTCAAGCCACGAAGATGATGAGCATCCACCTGGAAGCCATGTTGCCGCCCTCGCACGTGGAGCTGGACATCCAGCACGGGATCCTGGTGTCCGCACTGCTGGGGCTGGGGCTGCTGTACCAGGGCACCGGCCACGCGCATTTGGCACAGCTGCTGCTGCTGGAGATAGGTAGGGCTACTGGAGATAGGCAGGCTGCTACTGGAGATAGCCAGGCTGCTACTGCTGGGGCTGGGGCTGCTGTACCAGGGCACCGGCCACGCTCATCTGGCACAGCTGCTGCTGCTGGAGATAGGTAGGGCTACTGGAGATAGCCAGGCTGCTACTGGAGATAGCCAGGCTGCTACTGGAGATAGCCAGGCTGCTACTGGAGATAGGCTGCTACTGCTGGGGCTGGGGCTGCTGTACCAGGGCACCGGCCACGCGCACCTGGCGCAGCTGCTGCTGCTGGAGATAGGTAGGGCTACTGGAGATAGGTAGGTTGCTTCAGCTAAGGATAGGCTGCTATTACTGGTGATTGGCAACCTGCTACTGGAGATAGGCCTCTACTATAGAAACGTTGATTGCTGCTGGAGATAGGTAGGCTGCTACTGGTTCTCCAGTTTACCCATGTTGGGGATAGGTAGGCTGCTGTTGCTGCTGCTGAAGATAGGTAGGCTGCTACTGGAGATAGCTACGCTGCTACTGGAGATAAGTAGGCTACTATTGCTGCTGTTGGGGATAGGTAGGTTGCTATTGCTGCTGGTGGAGATAGATAGGCTGCTACTGGAATTAGATAGGTTGCTACTGCTGCTGCTGGGGTTAGGTACGCTTCTACTATTGGAGGTAGGTAAGCTGCTACTGTTAGAGAGGCTGCTGCTGCAGTAGGTCGAGGTGTCATTTTGAACCGACTGTTTTTAGAAAAGAATGGAACGTCATCTCTTTTTAATTGACTTCTAAAAAAGGAGGAGGTTCTCAATTCGACTTAATTTTTTTTTTTGTATGTTACTCGATATCTCGGAGACCTATGGACCGATTTTCAAAATTTTTTTTTTAATCGAAAGGGTATAACTCGAAATTGGTCCCATTGGCACGAAACCAGGATCTGATGATGGAATCTTGGAGAAATCGAGGGAACTCTTCAAATTTTATATGGAGATGTACGGCGTTTTCGGTAATTTGTTGATGAAGTCAAGATTTTATATTCAGTAAACAGAATACTTTCAAAATAGTGCTAATTTGAAGTCGGTTTTTTTTTGTTTAAAATTATAACCTCACCTTTCCGCAGGCAAGCCGCCGGGCCCGGAGCCGGAGTCGTGCGCGGAGCGCGAGGGCTACGCGCTGGCGGCCGGGCTGGCGCTCGGGCTGGTGCTGGTGGGCGCCAAGGCGGATACGCACGCGCTGGCGCTAAGGACCTACATGCTGGGCGGCGGCCGCGCCAGACACGCAGGTACAGTATTCCCAAGAAAATAAGTCACATCGGCTGTTACCGTCTGCGCCGAGAAGCGCAGAACGATAATGTATCCGAGAGTAGCCGAACGAGTAATTTATCTACATTGAACTTTATTTACAAACGCTCTGGGCACAATTTAGCTTGCTATGCACACACTTTAGTTCGGCTATTCGACGCATTTGGCCCTGAGGTGCTAGACATCAGTCAAAGGTCATCTGTCTGAGACTTCAATCAATAACCAATCACAATGCAAGTGTTCAGCGCGCGATAAATTTTCTTTTATCATTGGTAGATCGAAGTTACCCGCGCCACAAAACTGATTTATTACGCAGGTACACCGTGAAGCATTCTTTGTTTGGTAATACTGTACCACGCTGATACCCCGCAGGTCCCGCTTAGATGTCATTGGAAGATAACAAGATCCGTAAGTTTATAGACTTCCTAATTTTTTCCAGGAAATTTATAAACTTCAGTAACATTCTAAACGAGAGACAAGTTGTATTATACTACAAAACCTAATCAGATTCCAATGTACGTCAAAAAAAACTACCAAAGATGGCAAAATGTCACACTGCCACGTGTCATCATCATTGTGACGTTTCAAGGAAAACCAACCTTTGGTACAATAATTAATGTTATTATATCTATTGAACGCCACTCAACTCGGTCCCCCGTTTTCTCTTCCAACCATTTCTAGCCAGCTTGCGTATATTGTCGCTCCATCTTGCCCATGAGCGTCCTAGTAAGATAGATGGCTTTATTTTAGAGGCTGTCACTGTCTAATAAAGACGTTAGTAAGTGACAGGTAGTAGATCCCTTTCGTGTTGCTGTCCCAATCCCAAGCCTACTCAAGAGAAATCCCACAAATTGTCACAAGCAATTGTCTCCCGTAGGCGGGCAGCGCGACAAGTTCAAGCAAGGCTCGTACGCCATCCGCGAGGGTAGCAACGTGAACCTGGACGTGACGTCTCCCGGAGCCACCCTGGCGCTGGGGCTGATCTTCCTCCGCTCCAACAACGAGGCGGTGGCGGGCTGGCTGGCCCCGCCCGCCACGGCGTATCTGCTGGACTTCGTGCGCCCTGATCTGCTGATGCTGAGGATTATTGCTAGAGGTATGTATCTGTACCGTCCTGCTTTTAATCAGATGAGAATAAGGTTAGGTATGCTTTAGGCGACAGGCTAGCAACCCGTCACTACCTGTTATTAAATCTAAAATTATCAAGCAATTATTTGCGATCTAGAAACTAAAGTAATGCTAGCCCGAAAGCTTATTTTTCAGTCGAATATAGGTGTAAAAAAACATTGAACAAATAAAATTAGCCTTAAATTAGCTTACATAACTTATTTGTTGAAATTGGGTCTGGTATTTTAATAAGTATTGGTTTTTTTAATAAATAGAGATTTACTGGCGAGTAACAATAAGACTTTTATTCTCGTTTAATTGAATGCATCCTTTCAATGTTTCATATGAAAAAAAGGGGTGCTATTCTAGTCGCATACAAACCATTGTCATAAAATCGATCGTCATAACAGTTTAACCATAAAGTTGAAACTCATAATTTTTTTTTGGCATAAAGTGTACTATTGTCATAATGTTCCCTGTCATAATTATTTTTAGTCATAAATGGTTTTACCATAAAGACGAATGACATAATTTTGAATTGTCATAAAATGTATGGTCATAATTATTTTCAGTCATAATTATGGCTGTCATACATTTAACCAGCCATAACATTGATGATTAACGACCAAAAAATAGGTTAGGTTAGGTTAGAACTGTGATCTCGCATGAACCGAATCGCGGCCAAAAAAGTTAGTTAGGTTTGGTTAGAACTGTGACCTCGCGTGAACCGAATCGCGGCCAAAAAAGTAGGTTAGGTTAGGTTAGAATTGTGACCTCACATGAACCGAATCGCGGCCAAAAACGTAGGTTAAGTTAGGCTAGTTTATGCAAATTATTATGCGCAAAATAAATATGGCGAATCGTACATTATGCTTCGCATGTTTTATGCACAACCAGTTTATGAGTTTATACTGTATGCCCATTATAAAGTATGCGTATATTGTTTTATGCGAATCAAATGTATGCCATAAAACATTATGCTTAAAAATTTATGGCTTACTTCAGTTATGCTTAATGATGATTATGACAAAAATATGTATGCTTATAAAATGTATGACTTCAAACTTTATGCAACCCGATATGGACCCGAAAAAAGTTACATTTCGTGTGCTCTGCCTATCCCATTCGACGCAAAAACAAAACTCGTCTCTTTCCAGGCCTGATCATGTGGGACAGCATCGAAGCCAGCGAGGAGTGGATCGAGGAGCAGGTCCCGGCCAGTATCAGGCCACATTGCTTCGTCAAGCCCACTGATGACAACATCGACTACGAGGCCATGAAGTGAGTTGTTACTACTATGGTTCACTCACGGAAACAAGTTAATGGAGAAAACAAAAAATGCAGAGTTGAAACTTAGCTTTTATTTTATCAAAAAACTTTTGTCAGATTGTAACTTCATATAAAATTTTCGAACAATTTTAAGTGTTCAGTTTTTTTTTTAATGGACTTCCACATACACATACATACATACATATACTCACGCCCGCATTCCCAAGAGGGGTAGGCAGAGCACGTGAACTCGAAAATCCAGTGCCACGTTTAGCAACTTCAGGGCAACCAGATGGTCAAACGTGACATTGCAGTGACAGGTTGCTAGCCCATCGCCCACAATACACTAACCCTTTCCCAGAGTCGACTCTTACGACACCCACGGGAAGAAAGGGGGAGGTGCTATTCTAACCCGGCACCACACGGGGCAATGGACTTCCATCATTTAATAAAGTTAAATAATGTGTCACTTATTGCAAAATGGGTCGTGCAAAAATAAATAAAAAATCACTTTGAATGAGAAGACTATTTAACATCATTTTTGCTATTTATTATGACGAATATAAAATTGTGAACTTGAAAAAGCCAAAAAAAATTACTTCCAATTCAAAAAAAAAACATGTCTTTTTTAGTAGCCAGGTGTGAACTCGTTTCTCGAGATTGACAAATATCATGGACTTTTTGTCTTTGTCATTTGTATGGGATTACGTGACAGAGAGAGCGCTATATTAACTTGTTTCCGTGAATGAAGTATAGTAAAGGCCGGTCGCGGAGCATAGAGAAATTCGAGCGTTGACCCGATGCTATCTCTGTCGCACACGTGCAGTAATATTGCCCTCACGCTCACACAGTGCGACGCACGACCTCAAGTCGACAAACGTTTAAATTTCTCTGTGCTCTGCGGCCGGCCTTTAGCTCATTACCTTACGTAGGTAATATACAAGGTGGCTGAAAATTTACCGTAAACATTTTAATCAGTGGTCGGGTATACGCGTTTAAAAACTCCTGTAAAATATTTTCTGAAAATTTTCATGATTGACCTTGTGAGTGACAAATGTTTCATCGCTTTCCAGATCATTGCGCCTTGTTTTACCTACCTTATGTCCCGTACGCAAGTCCCGTTAGTTAGCGCTTACGCACTTGCGATGCTACGTGGTTGGCTAAAAGCTGGAGTACAAAAGATTAAGAATCTAGCAATATTTTCAGATTTTCCTTTTTTTTTTCACGAAAATTCTGTAAAAAATCTTCACACAGGTTTTCAGACTCTTATTCCTAACCACTGGTTAAAATAATTACAGTCACTTTCCGGGCAACTTGTACATTCCGGGAGCGTTTTATTAAAAGTTATAATTTTTTTTTTCTTTTTTTTTTATACTCTTAGTATGGGGTGCGAATATTGCGTATTGCCTGGCTTGATACGAGTAGTAACATTAGTACTTGCAACGTCCCCAGCCAAGCCTACTGCAACATAGTGGCGGGCGCGTGCTTCGCCCTCGGGCTCCGCTTCGCCGGCTCGGGCTGCGAAGACGCGCGCGACGCAGCGCTACACTACGCCAAGCTGCTGCTTGCCGTGCGAGGCAAAAGTGTGGCTGAATTGGCAGGCCGGTCCACGCTGGAAGCCTGTCTGTGCGTCTGTCTTCTAGCCGCCGGGATGGTAAGCAGAACGCTTGTCAAGTTCGTGTGAAACTCGTGTGTAGTTGTCCTTGGTTTTATATTGAATAATTACAAGCACTACAACAGTCTTTTTACCCATATTTATATTTATACATACGCGGGACTTAATCACGGTTTGTATTAATTACTTTTCGACGTTTCAGCCGCGTTACAGCGACCAGGGAGTCAACTCGCGACCATAAATATGAATGAGAATCATGAAAGTTTAAAAAAAGTGTAAAAACATTACACAGTCTTTTTACCCCCTAAAAGAATGATTTTTGATTTTGCGGCCGTGCTCAAATGCGAGGTTGAGGGCAATATTTCTGCACGCGTGCGACAGAAATAGATAGCACCGGGTCAGCGCTCAGATTTCGTTTTGCTACGCAACCGGTCTTTAGCTGAGCCGAGCATGTGTTTCAAATTTGTTTTTTTTTTTAGTTAAAGTAGTGTTTGTCCCTTGCAGGTGATGGCAGGCCGCGGCGACGTTTCGGTGCTGCGCTGCTGCCGGCGGCTGCGGCCCGCGCGGCCCGCGCCGCCGCCCGCGCAGCCGCTCACGCACGGCGGACAGGTACTTACATACTTTATACATACATACATAACGTCACGCCTCTTTCCCACAGGGGTAGGCAGAGACCACTTTGATCCACTCGCTACGATCCTGACATACCTCTTGCTTGCTTCATCCACGTTCATTAATCTCCTCATACAAGCTTGTCGGTTTCGGGTGCTCTTGACGTGACCTTTTTTTAAAATGTCCGCGATTTGGTCACGGAACATCCGTTTAGGTTTTCCTCTCCCAAAGCACTATAATAATCCATATTCCCCGTATAAATTTTTAGTAAATCTTCTTTCATCCATCCTCTCAATATGACCAAACCAACTAAGCATTGTTTTTTCTATCCTATTTACTATATTTACTTTCACCCCAGCTCTTTCCCTTATCACATTATTTCTTATTCTGTCTTTCAGTTCTCCTGAATTTATTCTACTTTTAAATAAAGTACATGCAGTGGCTACCGAAAGATATTACTGTCTCTAAATTACCTGCTTGGCGTGGACCTTTCACAGGATCACCTTAAGGGAGCGTGCCTAAACTGAAGTGGACCTCCCTTGCCTGTATCATAATTTCCTAGGGTAAAATTGACTTCGTATCGTCATTACAGATGGCTGTACACTGCACGATAGGGCTACTCTTCCTGGGGGGAGGCCGGGCCACGCTGAGCACGTCGCCAACGGCCGTGGGTGCGCTAGTAGCTGCATTCTTCCCCAAGTTCCCCACGCATAGCGAGGACAACAGGTATGCATACTGGCTTTACTTAAATGTTAATATTTTGTGTAGTACATTTGTTTTAAATTGGGCCAATCAACAGTTTTAACCTTTTGACCGCCAAGGCGCGAATTGAAACGCTGTGCTCCTAACGCCACGACGTGAGTCGGCTCTTAGATAATGCTTGTTTTTTTTCGAATGGTGCTGTATTATTTTATTTAAATTAGGTATAAAATAACTTACACTACCTATAAATAAAGTAAACCTAGAAAAAATGTTGCAGCATTTTATATTTCAGTTCTTTCGCAATAACTTCGACGCACCATTTAACGTCGTGGCGTCACGGGCACTGACTTGCGATGACGTGATATGGCGTGTTTGGCGGTCAAAAGGTTAAGGACCTTGTTACTATACTTAGACTTGTAACGGTCAAATACTGAGTAACAAAATACGACATCACTTTAGAAACCTCTAAATCTATCGGTGTTTCTGTATAATATTATGCACGTATTATACATATAAACCTTCCTCGTGAATCGCTCTATCTATTTAAAAAAACCGCTTCAAAATCTGTTGCGTAGTTTAAAAGATATAAGCGTGCATATGGACGGACAGACAGCGACTTGGTTTTATACTATGGAGGTTTTTCTTCCAGATACCATCTCCAAGCGTTCCGGCACCTCTATGTGCTGGCCACGGAGCCACGGCTTATCCTGCCACGAGACCTGGCTACTGGCAAGCTGTGCTATGCGCACTTACAGGTAAGCGCGCACACACACACACACACACACACACACTCACCATCACCACTTAACACAACACCCTAACACACCTAAGGATGTGACATCAACCACTAAAAATAGTTTTTAAAATATGTAGTTATTTTTTTCCACTTTTTTGAAGGTAACGAACGATTGCCTAGGTTTGCTAAAAATCTATAAATGCTAAAATTGTAATCGATTTACGAAAAAGAAGCAGGACTATGTAAAAATATTGGATATTGTTAAAAAAAAAACTTACCACTAGTTACCCAAAGTTTAGGGGATAACTTAAAAACGATAATCGAAAAAGCCGAAAAATTCCCAAAAATCGTGCATTCGATAAGACGCGAACTTTCCCCCACTATAACGAGATAAAACAGATCTAGTCACGTTTTCATATGGAGATTGTGTCTGTGAGTAGATCTCTTTCATTTCACTATGAGCGAAGGTAGTTTCACCCCGAAAAAACTTTGTCACGTTATCCGCCAAGATAAAACACTAATGTAAATTCCTATTTGACAGGTGATAGATCTCGCGGGAGCCGTGACAGAGATGAAGGCGCCCTGCATCATCCCAGAGCTGGACACCCTCAGAGAGGTGCGGGTCAACGACCCGCGCTACTGGCCCATCACCTTCCAGCGGGACCGGAACTGGGACCAGCTCAAGTGAGTGCCGACAGACAGACAGACAGAGTTAGATAATGGAGGCGACAGAGATGATTTAGATAACGGAGTCGACAGTGATGATAGTGACTATGGAGACAGATGTTGTCGGACTGAGACGACACAGACGGACATGGACGACGACAGAGACCGACAGAGACAACAGGAAACGTCTGACACGAAATAGGTGACAGACGTGGACAGAGATAACAGAAATGACAAAACGGACAGAGACGGGCAGAGCTGCCAGATACGAACAGCGACGGGTAGCGACTGATTGAGACGGATAGAGCCAAAGCATGGCAGAGCCAGGTCAAATTGACTCTAAAGGCGGCCACATACATTCGGAATTCCGTTTCGGAATCTCGATTCAAAATATCGAATCGGAATATTGAACGCAGTCCATCCATCTAAATCTATGGACCAGCCGCATCATCATCCGTCTGATTCCGAACGGAAAACTACCGTCTGTGTGTGGCTCATTCATAGACGTGTATGGATTTAATGCGTTCGGATATTCCGAATCGAGATTCCGAAACGGAAACAGGAACCGAATCCCTGATCAACAACACGTTTTCTTCCTTCCAGAACATTCCTCGAGTACTCATGGTGCATCGACATCAAACAACGCGCGGGCTGTCTCTCCTACGTGGATGATCCTCAGGGCTTCCTAAGCCTGTTGGCACAGGCCCTTACTTTGGAGCGCTCACGCGTGTGGGCCGCCGCGCCCGACACGCTCCGACTGTTCGCAGGACCACGTCTCCATGGATTTCTTACGCACTACCTACCTAAAGAGGCTGGAGGGACTATTTGTGCAGGTTTGTGGAGGATAAAGGTGTTGATGAAGGCGTTAGGCCAAAATCTGGGAGCGTTAAAGTGACTAGGCCAAAATGTTAGGTAATTAAAGCGATTGGGCTGAAATCTAGAGGCTTTAAAGATGTTAGGCCAAATCTAGGGTCGTTAAAGGGATTAGGCCAAAATCTAGAGACGTTTAAGGTGTTAGGCCAAAATCTAGGGGCGTTATAGCGATTAGGCCAAACTAAGGCTCATCCATCATCATTTTGACCTCTACAATCAGCACTGCGGATTAGTGTGGATGTAGATGTTTAGCCCTTTCACTCAGTATTATTTTTTGAGTATTGCGAATGACCGCTTCACAAACGGCTGAACAACGAATAGCTCCGTTGCGAATATGCCACAATTCGTCCCAGTACTCTACAACTCCCTTTAACTTCCAGACTGTCTGCTCATCACCAAGAAGCGCAAGGGCCTCAAGAGTGAAGGCTTCCTCCCGAAGCAGTGCGTCTGCCGCGCCTACAGTAAAGAAGAACGCGAGTACGTGCAGGGGTTAGGGGTGGTCACGCATGAGTGCGTCGTTAAGGACATCATGTGCGCTCTGCCCATCTGGACCACTTTCTTGAAGGTGACAAGTTTTTTTTAACCGACTTCAAAAAAAGGAGGAGGTTCTCAATTCGACCTAATATTTTTTTTTTGTGTATGTTACTCGATATCTCGGTGACCCGTGGACCGATTTTTTTTTATCGAAAGGGTATAACTCGAAATTGGTCCCATTGGCACGAAACCAGGATCTGATGATGGAATCTTGGAGAAATCGAGGGAACTCTTTAAATTTTATATGGAGATGTACGGCGTTTTCGGTAATTTGTTGATGAAGTCAAGATTTTACATTCCGTAAACAGAATACTTTCAAAATATTGCTAATTTTAAGTCGGTTTTTTTTGTTTAAAATTATTACGTATATTGGTTGGCAATGGTGTTACAAGCGGGTCTATGGATAGTTATGGCCTTATGGTCTTAGTTTTTTTTGCACTAATTAGTATAGGTAAGGTCACTTCAAGGTATATGTATTTAGGCGATAGGCTAGCAATCTGTCATATCTTCACCTCTTAACATAAAACCTAAATTTTTTGCTAAAACTGTTAAATTACCAAGCTAGCTAATTAGCTCCAAACCAATTTCATTATGCTTTTTAATTGTATTTTGTCTTACATCCTATGTATAATTCATAAAAGTAATTACAAGTAAACGTCCGGGGCTCGACGGTGTACTAGTACATATATGGCATGCACATCTACATCAAAGCAATGCGGGTTGAATTCGAACTAAGAAAACTATGCTTTGTGAGAAAGATTCCAAGTTCTCTCTCCAGACAGATGTTATGCCTGGGGATCGAAGTCCACAGAGAGAAAGTTGGAACTTTTGTTTATGCAACTCATCTTCGAAAATTCGTTAGCGCCATGTAGAACATTTTTTGACAGCTTGTGACGAAGATGACGTTTGTCAAAGAACTTGTAGCTACTGGACCATAGGTGGCGCTAGGGTCGGTACTTTTTTGTCCACTAAAGGCCGGTCGCGGAGCACAGAAAAATTCGCCTTTACACCATGTCACTTGTGACAAAGGTCCCATACCATATTATACATCCAGCAATCGGACGTTACCTAATACATTAATTCTTTTTTTAGATAATAAAAACAATGAAGACCAACCCCTCAACCTACCACATATGGCAGGTGAAACTGCTCCTATCGCAAATGGACGCGCACGACCGCCGCGCCCTGAGCGACATGAAGGTAGACGGCCAAGACCAAAACGAACCTCTCATGTCCACAGAATTCACGCTTTCCATCAAGCAACGCGTGTCAAACATATTCGATAGCTGGGAACCAAAAATTACACCCTACCTCCGGAAATATCTAGGCTTGGCTAGCACGCGAAAGATTTCCTCCTCAGATGATGAGGTAAAGAAGATCTTAAGCAGTTTTCTGGTGTATCATGAGTTGCCAAGGAATTTACTAAGGGGAGTAGATAGTGATGGGGAGATTGAGTGTCTTCTGGGAGGCCAGTGGGCGGGGCTAAGCGCAGACGCGTTGAGAGCCGCGCGCGCGCTTCTACGGTGACTGTTTTTGAAGGGTCTGCAGGGAAATATGGCGGTGTTTAAAGATGACCACTTGGATGTAAATAAATGTCCGAAAATTAAAAGTGTTCTGGCCAAGTGCGAGTCGAACTCGCGCACGAAGTAAACAAGTAGGTACACGTACAGACAAGGACTTTAATTCATGAGCCACCATGGATCCAATTCACAGTAAGCGTCATAGTGACGTCCCATTAATTATCAAGGGAAATCGTAATGATTTTTTTCTTTGAAAAGGTTCTATGGTGGTTCATGAATTAAAGTCCTTGACCGTACTAAGTACTAAGTGGCGTTATTTGTAAGGGGGCACCCTTAGGTATTTATTTTATTTTGTTAGGTACATATTTATTATTAAAGTAAAAATACAACTGTATTTTGTATGGATTTCAAGTGCCTACTTGTTGTCATTATTGTTGAGCAAAAATTGACAAAAAAATCGTGCTTGTTGTTTATATCGATTTTACTTTGGTTTTAGTAGTTTTGTTATAAATACTGCCTAGCTACCGCAGTTCTTGAGTCACGATAAGTGGACATTTTTATACACCGCGATACAGAGAAGTTATTTAGTGTATAAGTTAAGTACTTTCAGTCGAGTATGTATTTTGTAATGTATAATTCTCATGTCAGTTTTTAATGTTTGTAAGGAATGTGTAAAGTGATAAATTTGCAGGCACTTACTGATGTAAAATATGTGTGAGAATTACATAAAATAAAACAAGTGAGTAATATTTTTATTGTTTTAAAAGACACCCGCTTTTTTTTATAGAATAAAATTTAATAACCATAATAAACCTAAAATTTTCACATTGGTACCCGAATAACTCCCTTAGCTCACATGGGATCAATTGGGTCTTTTGACAGTTTATTCTTTATGCCAGAACTAAGGTTTCTACGAAAATTTGGCTTTGTCGGAATATTATTTATCTGATCACTGTTTTTATGTCTAACTTTACCGGGTTAGTGGTATCGATACATATAACTCTGGTATCAATATTAGACTTGTCCTACCTATCAATAAAAGTATTCATTACTATCATTAGACATTCTTTTTGCAATCACTTTTGTTTGTAATCTGTTTTTTTTTAGTATGTAATCAACATAGAATGACAATGCTTAAAATGAGTTAGAATGTGGCATTTGAACCCACGTGACGCGCTCTTTTCAACTAAGCTACCTTTAGCCCAATCATCTTACCGAGTTTATCAACGAATTGCTTTAATTTACTTGACAGATACCCTGATATGTATGTAAGATGTTTAAAATAAGATAACAATAGGACAAAGATATTTTAGCGAACTTATTTTGTATCTCTGTCAGGATTTTATGATGCCTTATGTTAGTTGTAAAGATTATTATGTAATATGTACGGAGGATGCTCAAATGCTCATTCCAACACAGGTACAGTACCTACGTTGGATTGGATGTGGCAAACGAAACAAAAATAAAGTAAACGAAAGATAGAAATGAATGAAAGATAGACTAGGAAATAGTGTAATAGCGCGCGTGTTAGACTATACCTGTCCCTGTCTAATTAGCAGTGATCGGATCTAGGATGCAATTTCCCGGGGTTTAGGTCCATAATATTAAGGTGGATACGACTTAAATACAACCCCGCGACTTTTTTGATATTTTACTATCATTACAAAAAGTAAACAATTACCCATGATCAACCTCTTTTTAACCGACTTCAAAAAAGAAGGAGGTTCTCAATTCGACCTTATTTTTTTTTATATTAAACTAGCTTTCCGCCCGCGGCTTCGCCCGCATGGAACTCGGTTATATTGCGGTATAAAGCAGAACTATAAGAAAACTTCTCGTTTCAAACGACACACAGCGCCATCGATCTATCATCTATCGATCGATACCGATCTATCATCGATTGATATCGATCTATCAAGCAAATTTTGTTTTCCCTCGGGAACATCAATTTTTTCCGGGATAAAAAGTACCCTATTATTTAATCCGGACTTCTATCTTTATGTCTGCAAAATCTCAAAGCAATCGGTTCAGTAGTTACGGCGTGAAAGCGGAACAAACAAACAAACAAACAAACTCACTTTCTGACTTATAATATTAGTAAGGATAAGGATGAAATTACCACTGAAATAAGCAGTAGATTAATGTCTTGGCTGATATTGTCATTCAAATTGAGCCCTGCTTATCAAATTCTCAACATTATCGACAAATAATAATAATTTTATTACAAATATCCATTATTTAGACAATTCTAGTGTTCTTTAAGTGTGCAAATATTAAATCACGCTTTTTTTAATTTTAGCCCACTATCCAAAATCCCAGGAAATCCCGAGGCACATCCACGATAAGCATAATGTTTAAGGTCGTTCACCCCATTGCAAGTCCACCAAATTGCATCCTAGATCCAATCACTGCTAATTAGAGAAACTTGCGTGTGGTGTCAGGTTTAGAATAAGACCTTTCCATTCCTTCCATGGATGTCGTAAGAGGCGACCAAAGACAGGTATATTTAAGGCGACAGGCTAGCAACCTGTCACTATTATACCTGCCAACTTAAAACTTAAAAAATATTCTAGAAGTGGCCACGAAACGTGAAATACTCATGATTTTGTCTATGTAGCGTTTCGTATGCTCTGCCTACCCAATTTGGGAATACAGGCGTGAGCTATGTACCTATGCAACTAACTACGCTATGCAATACGTTGTTGTTGCCATTTTGCATCGACATGACTCACATGACAATGGCGTAAAGATAGTCAAACAAAATTCAACTGTTAAATTTCACTAATTGAAAACGTGACTTTTTGCTAATTCACTGCTGAAAAACAATTTCATTGATAAAAAAATTAGGGTTCCGTAGTCAGGAGGAACCCTTGTTTTCGTTTGTGTCTGTCTACCGCAGCTTAGCTGCGAAACCTTAATGCATGATTTAAGTCACCCCCTCAGTGAAATATTACTTACGTACACCACACGCCTGTTGGCCGAATTGGGGTAGGCTGAACTGTCGAAACGTTACATAGCCAAAACCATGACAAGCCTAATAAGTAGTTTTTGTGCGCAAGAAAAGCCTCATCAGATGTCTCTGTATCATTATTTTTTTGTATTATATTTATGACGGAATTCGTGTTTAAAAAAAAAGTAGAAAAATGCAAAATGTATTTGACTGAAAAACCGTAAAAGTACAAACATGGAATATATCTAAATACAAAAAGGTAATCATCATCATCAGCCTATATACGTCCCACTGCAGGGCACAGGCCTCCTCTCAGTATGAGAGGGCTTGGGCTATAGTTCCCACGCGGGCCCTGTGCGGATTGGGAACTTCACACACAACGTTGAATTAATTCGTCGCTGTGTGTAGGTAATGATGCACTTGAAAACCTTATCTGCTTTTCTTTGAACTGTGTGGTGTTGGGTTTAGAGTGGTAAAAAGTTACCTATATTTGTATCTATTAAGTAAGTAGGTTTTTTTTATTTGCGTTTCCGACACGCTCTTGCCAAATTTTTGCGCTATCTAATTTATCACTAGGTATCTTTTAATTTTCGTTAGTAAGATAGCGAACGATATTTAAACTCTGGCCTAAAAGGTGAAGTTTCAGAAGCGGGGAGGAAAAAATGGCGTTCAAAGTCGCAGTTCTGCTGATAACTCTCTTTATTGGGAGTTTAGGTAAGTTTTACTGGTTTACCTACCTAATACCTATGTATCTGCAGTATGGAAAATTAATCGGCGTCTAGGGGGAAACTTAATTAAATCTTCAACTGACTTTACTATCTTTAACCTTTTGACCGCCAAAGACGCCATATCACGTCATCGCAAGTCAGTGCCCGTGACGCCACGACGTCAAATGGTGCGTCGAAGTTATTGCGAAAGAACTGAAATATAAAACGCTGCAACATTTTTTCTAGGTTTACTTTATTTATAGGTAGTGTAAGTTATTTTATACCTAATTTAAATAAAATAATACAGCACCATTCGAAAAAAAACAAGCATTATCTAAGAGCCGACTCACGTCTTTGGCGTCAGGAGCACAGCGTTTCACATCGCGCCTTGGCGGTCAAAAGGTTAAGTCGGCTTATTTTATTTACAGTAATCATTACTTTGTTCTTAAAAATAAATAAAACTGCATTCAAAGGTTGCGTAAAAATCGCTTGCCTCGCCCGGGAATCGAACCAACTAAAATAAAAACCAAATGTAATGAAATTTTATGCTGAATCTATCGAACGATATGTAATAAATAGTTTTAATTTATTTTAATTTACCTAGTTGGCTCGAGTCTCAATGCAAGCGAAGTAAAAAAACCTTGAATCCGCTGTCCGAAATACCTACGCGCTTGAGCCCCTCGTACTCGTACCAAGGCAGCGCAGCAAGGGTTTCAACACTAACAGCGTAGATATGTAGACCTCACTAAGAGCTGCATAGTTAGATTAAGTTAAATTAAATACAATCATTGTAGATACATTAAACTACAGTGAGACCCACTGGACCCACTCATACAATCAAATACAATCCCCTGCTTCGGGGCCGCTACAGTTCCTAATACCTACAGGTACTTACCTACTAGGTAGAATAACACCACTGTTTGTCCCATGGGTGTCGTAAGAGGCGACTAAGGAAATAGGTTTAGGTATGATTAAGGCGAGAGTCTAGCAACCGGTCACTATTTTACCTCTTCCATCTGTTGAACGTAAAATTATGCTAGAAGTGGCTGCGATGCGCGGCCATAGCCTTGACTATGTAACGTTTGGTACACGTTTTGGAGTACAGCCGCGATGTATATAAGTAAGTGTAACAGCCTGTCACTGTACAGTCAAGGAAATTGATACCTGTGCCACTTTGAACCTTTTCATAGTGAGTTTCATATTGCTTTGATTAGTAGAAAGTATGGTATGTCACAGTGACATTTCTTGTGAAAAAGTACGAAGTAGCACAGTAATCAATTTCCTTGACTGTACCTACCGCAACAAAGTGTTTGTTTTCAACGCAACGGTTAGGTACCTATCTAGCATTACTTAGATAATAAAATCAAACCAACTATTCGTGATTGACGATGCGATTAGGAAAAACCAGCTGATAGCTCCTAATAAATCCGCTAAGGAGTGCTTTATCCAGTTAAAAATAATGATTATGTACCTAATACCTAATTGTTTTTCAGCTTAATTTTAGGTTTAAAAACTGATGTAAGAGGTTCAACAATGTCAAGTTCCTAGCCTACCGGCTTAAACATACCTAAACCTATTTTTAGTCACCTCTTACTCTTACGACATTCACGGAAGAAATGGATCCATTTATCACTTAGCGGGAATAATCACGTTATTATTATTTCGCGGGAGCCGCGCAATATCCACTGCATTCACGGGTACGACCTGTGCAACGCCCGCATAGGTCCATGACACCGCGTACGAGAGGCATGCAATAAAACCCCCGCATCCGCATCCGCGGACATGAGCCTTGCAATATCATACATACATACATATTCTCACGCCTGTATTCCCAGGAGGGGTAGACAGAGCACATGAATTCAAAAATCCAGTGCCACGTTTAGCAAATTCAGTGTAACCAGATGGTCAAACGTGATATTGTGGTGACAGGTTGCTAGCCCATCGCCCACAATACACCAACCCTTTCCCGGAGTCGACTCTTACGACACCCACGGGAAGGGGAAGGTGCTATTCTAACCTGGCACCACACGGGTAAATTGCAATATCCGCTTCCACGTATATCAAAACTTATGCAGCTGTAACATCCATGCTCCACAGCACTTCCATCAGCTCAGGATGAGGTGGACCTGACCATCCATGTGGACACGAGCGCGCGCATCGTGGGCGGCGCGGAGGCCGCCATCGGCAGCGTGCCTTACCAGGTAATAAAAATAATATAATAAAACATCTTGCTAACGGAGAATACTTGCACAGACATATCCTAGTAGCCAGAATTATCCACCAGCAACTTGCTCTTCGATACGGCCTTGTAGAATCTGAAGTGCCGTTTACAAATACACACCGACGCCAGTTCTTGAGAATGGTCGTGCTACGCTCTACTGGGATCGATTTGCTATCACGGACAGGACTATTGTTACCAATAAGCCTGATATCGTGATAATAGAACGATCACAGCGCCGTGCAGTGGTCGTCGACATCACCATCCCCCATGACGAGAATCTCGTGAAGGCTGAGAAGGACAACTTTAGCAAGTACCTTGACTTGGCTCACGAGGTGACCGACATGTGGGATGTGGATTCGACGATCATTGTACCGATAGTCGTCTTAGCTTATGGTCTCATAGCGAAGTCTCGACCAACATCTTAGAACAGGGGTGTCCAAATCATCAACTAAAACCTTTAGCTTTAGCGTGTTTTAACACGAAAGAAGAAATATCGCCGTTTGAAAAGCGAAAATACACTTAGTGACATATCTTTAGTTTAGGATTAGGATAATCAGTTATTTCCAGTTTTGCCTCATCGGCAAAAATTTGCTGATTTCTACCATGTATTAATTCACTATCCAAAGTGCCGCTTATCCCATTTCACCTTTCATGCGTCGATTATACTTAAATATACCAAGAGCCTGAACTAGGATACCCTGTGCAGGTGGCGCTGACCAACGGTCTGCTCATCCGGAGCTACCTCTGCGGGGGTTCCATCGTGGGCCAGCGGCACATCCTCACGGCGGCGCACTGCATCGCTGCGGTCTTCAGCTGGGGGTCGCTCTCCAAGTAAGTCCTTGGAGTTTACTAATCACTGCGTGACTGATCATCAAGCGACCAATCACTGCGTGACTGGTCAACAAACGACCAATCACTGCGTGAGTGGTCAACAAGCGATCAATCACTGCGTGGCTGATCATCGAGCAACCAATCACTGCGTGACTAATCATCGTGGGACCAATCACTGCGTGACTGATCATCGAGATTCTTTGCCGTAACGGTTGCAGATGTTGACTTGCGTCTAGGCTAATTATACCTATAAATTGGCAGAGCTTTTCAAGCCGTTTATGACACTCAACCGGTGTATCATAGTCATAGACGATTTGAAGACTGAGACTTGAGTTTTCTTTTCTAGCTCCCTTCGTGCCACGGTCGGCACCAACCGCTGGAACCAGGGCGGTACCAACTACAACCTCGCGCGCAACATCACGCACCCGAACCACGTCGGATCCACGTACAAGAACGACATCGGTGTGCTCATCACGACGGCCAACATCGTGACGACGGCGCTGGTGGCCGTCGTGCCCATCAACTACGGGCAGGTCAACGCTGGCGTGACCACCAGGGTCGCTGGCTGGGGCCGGATCAGGGTGAGAAAGGATTAATTTTCGCACCTGTTACTTACATTACTGCTCCTCTTTGCTACTTAAAGTTGGCTGGGAGAGAACCCCTTCTGAGATAAGTCCGCCTTTGTGATCTTTAGTTTTTATTTCATTGGACGGGCTGCTCTTAAATGCGCCTATTTTGCGTGGAGTACAGTCACGAACCGGGATTGTTGAGCCACTTGCCACTGTTCGCAATTTAGACGTGTAATCAATGACCGATGTGACAGACTAGATGTCAACTATTGGATTAGTACACGACCAAGTTAAAAACATAGATGTAAGTGGCTCAACAATCCTTGTTCGCGATGGAAGTGGCCTTAACGTTGAGAAGTTAACATAGTAAACCGTCACTCGTAGGCCGGCGGTGCCTTCTCGACCTGGCTCTTGGAGATCACGTTACCAGTCATCGACGGGCAGCGCTGCGTGGCCGAGGTGGCGCAGGCCTCCATCGACTTCAACATCAGGGCGCCTGCCGTGGAGCCCCACATCGAGATCTGCACGTACCACTCGCCAGGACACGGGACTTGCCAGGTACAATCACTAAATGCTCAGTAGGTTCTTATCATAGACTCATATCGAAGTACCGCGAGTTCCTGCATTTGTATGAAAACCAAGCGTGCCATTTTTTCTCTACCTACTGTTTCACATGAGCGCTTTAGTGATGGGAATTGACAGTCCGAGTGAAACCGATTCAAAGGTGACCTTAATCAAGATGTCCTGTCTCTAGGCAGTTAAACCTAATCTAAGTGGTACAAAACTAAATGAAAATGTGTGAAAGGAAGAGCACTGCTCTCCCTTTTGGCACTCGAAATACATACACTTGAGACACTTGAGTCATCTATTTCGATATAAGTCTGTGGTCTTTATACTACGCACCTACGCACGCAAAGTAGAATAAATGCAGTAGAAATGAGAGCGTTAAGAAGTATAGGTGTATCACTGAAAGACAATAAGTAATAATAGTGTGATAAGGGAAACAGCGGGGTGAATGCAGGTATACTGACTAGGAAAGGATGGATGAAAGAAGATTTAGTAGACTAATTTATGCTGGGAGTGTAGATGGATGCATTGGGAGGAGAAGACCAAGACCGACGTTCTGTTTTAGAAACAGGACTGGTCAAGAGTATCCAAAACCGACGAGCATGTATGAAGAGATAATGAATGGGGATGAACCAAAAGAGGTATGTCAGGAACGTAGTGAACAAAGTGGTCCTCAAGCCTCTCACCCACAGGGTTGAGGTACATCGGTATGTATGGTTACTATGCACCATCTGTAGAGTCCGCTCCACTTTCCTCACATTTCTTCTTAGCATTATTTTTTATTTCATAGCAAGTTTAATATTTGATATTTCTTTGAGAACCGGGGTTGTTGGACTGCCTCGCTACTCTGTCATGTCTACTTCTATCCTTCGTACGTACTCCGACCTCTATAGCAATGTCTAATGTACTATTGTTCCCTAGGGTGACTCAGGCAGTGCTCTAGTGCGCACGGACATTCAGCAGCAAGTGGGCGTGGTCTCGTGGGGCTTCCCGTGCGCGCGCGGCGCCCCCGACATGTTCGTGCGGCTGAGCGCCTACCGTGATTGGCTGCTCGCTGCACTTGCTTGAACGATGCCATGACAATAAAACAAGACAAACAAGTGACTACTGCATTTTTTTTGCTTAAGTACTGTATGGCCCTGCGCAGACGACAGACTATCCGCGACGGACTTTTTAGTCTGTGAAAGGACCTATGGAATTATTATGCAGTACACACGACGCGCAAAAAGTCAGGCGCACAATGCATACAATTCCCGCAGACTTTTTGTGCACCGCAGGCTCGCAAAAAAGTCTGTCATCTGCGCTACACCTACATCTCCTTTCTTCTGCCGCTCTTCCGTTTGTCCAACATGCTCCTGACAAGTCTTGAAAAGAGTTCAGGTCCTCCCGCCGTCTCTTAGGTCTTTGAATGGATGACTACAGCTGCTTTTGTTTAACATACATACCTACAAAAATCACGCGTATATTCCCAAGTAGGGCATGCAGAGCACACGAAACGCTACATAGACAAAACCATGACTATGTCACGTTTCGTGGCCACTTTTAGCATTTTTTTTTGAGGTTTTGAGTTGGCAGGAATAATAGTTACTATGCTAGCCTGTCGCCTAAAATATACCTTAACCTAATTCCTTTGTCGCCTCTTATGACATCCACGGACGAAATGGAGAGGTGTTTAGAATAACCGATCCAATAATCCAAAACCGCACTCCTTGTACTAAAAGAAGTTTATCTATATCTTATGTTATGTATGTCTATCCGTACCGTATATTCATACGGCAATCATTCGATTGCCAGATTCTGACCCCATGCATGGGTGCCCTTTTGCGTTTAAAAATGAAACTCCATCATTAAAAACCGCAGCCTTTATTCAGTCAAGTCCAGACATGTTCAGACGACGTGCTGCAGCAGCCAGTCCCTGTAGGCGCTGACACGTACGAACATGTCGGGGGCGCCGCGCGCGCACGGGAAGCCCCACGACACGATGCCGATCTGCTGGCTGTTGTCCACACGCACCAGGGCGCTGCCGGAGTCACCCTGAAATAGGGGAGTGATGGGTATAAGAATACAAAAATGGCAGTAACTTATTGGTGAAACAAAAAAAACGTTTAGATCTTCCTCCGTCATGTTGGGTTTAGGATAACACCTTTGCTTTTCCTTCGTAGATTTCGGAGACGACTTGGTTTTGTATAGGTGTGCTTTAGGCGACAGGCTACCGATCTGACACGATTTTCTTTTATTTATGTTTAAACTTAAAGTTCCTGTGAGGTGTCGGGATAAACTAACACCTCTCCATTTCTTCCGTGGATGTCGTAAGAGGCAACTAAGAAAATAGGTTTAGGTTTGCTTTGGGCGACACCCACCTGTTTTCCAACCTAAAATTAGCATAGCATGCTAAAAAGTGGCAGCGAAGTGTGAAATAGTCATAATCATGGTTTTGTCTATGTCACGTTTTGAGTGCTCTGCCTACCCATCTAGGTACAAAGGCGTGATTTTATGTATGCAAAGTAACATAAAAGAGGCGTTAATTTTAGCGACAGGTAGCCTGAAAAACATATACCTCAACTTAAGTATTTTCCTAAGTCGCCTCTTGCGACATCCATACAAAAAAATAGAGACGTGGTATTAACAGTACATGGAACGACTAGAAAAGAAAATACAATAGACCACCAAATCCATGGACTAACTTACATTGCAAGTGCCGTGTCCGGGCGAGTGGAACGTGCAGATCTCAATGTGAGGCTCGACAGGGGGCGCGCGGGTGTTGAACTCGATGGCGGCGCGCTCGACGTCCTCCACGCAGCGCTGCCCGTCGATGGTGGTCAGGGTCAGCTCCAGGAGCACGGCGGAGAGGGCTCCTCCTTGCTGGAAGTGGATTTTAACAGAAATTGGATAATCTGTGACTGGTAGTTTAGTTTTCGTTATTTCTGAAATGTTGAAGCTTTGGTTGGCTTTAACTTTGGAAGGTCTTCTAACTCTAATGGATGGGAGAATTGGCAAAACCCATACAAGTGGATGTTTGAGGATTATGCTTGACTTGGAACGTGAATTAGGTTTACGATGACGTATGTTAGTCTCACGTGACCAAACAAGCGAAACGTCTTATACGCATAAGATAGCTCTTTGAAAATCTTTTGCAAAGATCTGATTTCAGGTTAGATTTTTGGGAGTCATACCAAAGACATGACGAATTTTACCGAACATCTGGGTAACTTAAAACAACCCGATGTTCTCCAGCTTAATTGCAATGATCGACACACTGCTTAGGTGCAGCGTCTGGCATTGGATCTTTTACAGTACATCTCCCATAAATCGATCCCAGTGGACGTAGATTCCAATCACACTTACCCTAATCCTGCCCCATCCAGCAACTCTGGTAACAACACCAGCGCCGGCCTCAGTGAAGGTCAGAGGCACGAAAGCAACAGTGTTGGAAGTCACGATGTTAGAGCTAGTGATGAGCAGACCGATGTCGTTCTTGATGGTGGCCGACACGTAGTGCTGGTGGGTCACGTTACGGGCGAGGGTGTAGGACTGCCCGCCGAGGTTCCAGCGGTTGGTGCCCACTGTCACGCGGAGAGAGCTGGAAGGTGCAAATGGTAATGAAGAAAGGTATGCCAAACGGAAACCTACTGAGAGACTCGTAGTCTCTCTCATAGTAGGTACTCTGGGGACCGAAGTCTGCAGAGAGAAAGTCGGGATTTGTATTTATGCAACCGAACGTCGAAACTTCGGTAGCGGAATGTAGGATTACGTAAGTTGGGTATGTATGCCATGGAAGTTTATTGTAAGTAGTTCAGCCATTTGACGATAGGTGGCGCTAGGGCGTCACACCAGGTAAGTAGTTCAGTCATTCGATGATAGGTGGCGCTAGGGCGCTACAGTTTAGTTGACTTAACACCGCGGCTCCAGAACTCGTGATGACGTGACAAATGACAAGTCCACTCACTTCGAAAGCGAGCCAAAGCTGAACACAGCGTCAATGCAATGCGCGGCAGTCAGCACAGTCCTGGTGGCGATGACGGAGCCCCCGCAGACGAAGCTGCGGATCAGCAGGCCGTTGGAGAGCGCCGCCATGTACGGCACGCTGCCCTCGGGCGCCGGGGTGCCGCCCACGATGCGGGCGCTCTGGTCCGCGTGGACGAAGAAGTCCACATCGGATGGAGCTGATGGTAGAGCTGGGGAGAGAAATTTGTGTGAGACTCAAGTTTGATTTATGGGTGCAACTAGCTCCGCATCTAACGTTGATTTTTTTTTTATGATTGTCTTGTACAGTCACCAGCACCAATATCTGATACAATAAGGCTCCAAAAACATCTGAAAGGACTCTATTACTAGGGCCAGTAGGACGTGTCAGATATTTTAGCACGCTCCGTCGTGGCAGATATTAATGCCGGTGACTGTACTTAGTATTGCGATTTCGATTGAGCGAAATTAAAAAACATATTAGTTTGTCTGCAGTCGGCTTCAAAAATGCAAATGAAAAGTGAAAAGGGTTTTTTGAAATTGACAACGGGAAACGTTGCGTTGCGTTTCAACATGTACTTTAACCCCATACATAGGTACATAAATATCATGTAAGTATGTAGTTCCGAATGTGATAAGCACTGCTACTTCAATTCTATACTAACTACAACGAAAATCACGACAACTTCATGTTTCGTAGCCACCTTTGTCCTAATTATTAGTTGTAGTCAAGTTGAGTTAGCTTTCTAGCCTGTCGCCTAAAAGCTAAAAAACCTTTACCCTAATTCCTTAGTTGCCTCTAACGACACCCAAGGAGGAAAAAGGCGGGTATTTATTCTTAACCAATATCACACGACGAAACATCAAAATCGGATGTCACTCTGGATCGATAAAACTAATGTCGCAAACGTGACTAAAGATAAGAAAACATTAACGGAAGGTTATCTTTCAGTTGGATTAAGCTTACTTAAGGATAAGCAAAATGCCTAAGCAATCATAGATTTATAATGAATCAAGTTCGTATCGTGTGATAATAGAAATATTAAATCGATTATGTGCATTTAACAATCAATCACAAACGATAACCGCTTTGATTTTGTCTGTTATCGGGAACGAATCAGTTGTTATTTTGGAATTAAACAATACGTTACTGTCGTAATTGATGCATATTGTGTACCTACGGTCAACCTTCAGTTAGATGTATTTCTAGGATGTATATTCAACTAGACGTAGCTAGTAGGGTCAGCGTCAAAAGTAAGTGATAATTTTAGTATAGAATTTGACGTAACTCAGTACTAAAATTGTCAGTTACTTTTGACGCTGACTGTACAAGGTAAAATCAAAATGGTGATTCAACAGAAGCGTTTATTTTTTAGCTAATTCTGGAAAACTTAATGCACTAAGTTATTTTTAGGGTTCCGTACCTCAAAAGGAAAAAACGAAACCCTTATAGGATCACTTTGTTGTCCGTCTGTCCGTCCGTCCGTCCGTCTGTCAAGACCCTTTTTCTCAGGAACGCGTGGAGGTATGAAGCTAAAATTTATATCAAATACTCAGGTCTACTGTCCCTTGAAGCTGTGAAAAAATCAAACTTCTAAGCCAACGCAATCAAAAGATACAGCCGTTTATGCCGCAAATTTTCGACACTTGCAAGGGAATCAAAACCTACAGGGTGCTTCCCGTGAACTCAGAATCTTGAAATTTGGTACGAAGCAACGTCTTATAGCATAGATAAAGGAAAAATTACGAAAACCATAAATTTTTAGTTACATCACATAATATATATTGTTTTAATAATTTTAAACTTACTACCCATTTCCTCATAAACGCGTAGAGGTATTAAATTGAAATTCATACCAAATACTCAGGTCTATAATACCTTTAAGCTGTAACAAAATCAAACTTCTATGTCAACGCAATCAAAAGAAACAGCAATTTAAGCTGCATATTTTGAAACTCGCAAGTACTCGCAAGGGAATCAAAACCTAAAGGGTACTTCCAGTCGACTTAGAATCTTGAAATTTGGCATGAAGCAACGTTTTATAGCACACTAGCTTTCCGCCCGCGACTTCGTTCGCGTAAATTTCGGATTTTGGTGTCGTAGGCTTCTGAGCCTATTCATTACAAACAAACAAAGTTTTCCTCTTCATAATATTAGTGTAGATGTAGATATCTAAACCCAAATATTTAAAAGAATCCTTTTTTTTTCGAAATAAAATTACTGAGCCTATTCATTACAACCAAACAAACAAATAAACAAACAAACAAAGTTTTCCTCTTTGTAATATTAGTGTAGACATAAAGGAAAAATTCCGAAAACCTTAAATTTTTAGTTACACTACAAAATAGGTATATATTTTTTAATAAATATAAACTTATTACTTCTTTCTTTATGAACGCGTAGAGCTATCTATAATAAAAATACCATAGTTATGACTTGATTGTCGTAATGAACGAACTTTGTAAACCTTGCAGGTTTGTACGGAACCCTCGGTGCGCGAGTCCGACTCGCACTTGGCCGGTTTTTTTTTATAATTAGCTTATCAAATTTGAGGATAATATTTTGACTACTCCTTGCTGTGCTAAGCCGAATATTATTATTATTACGCAAGTAACGCAAATATTGATGAAAACAATTTGGAATATTTGTAACAAAAATACCTAGTTCAGAAATTGTGCAATGTCGCGTAACTGAATTCAAAGGTGGAAACCTGATAACGTGATACTGAGTTGATCTAAGTACACATAAACAAACTTGACGTAATATCTTATTTATCTTATGCTGTTTTGACACAATAATCCGAAAATGAGCAACTTACACAAGTTTATCAAGAATTTCATGCCTACTTGACTGCATGCAACATTGTTTAAAAGAAACGGAAGAAGATATTTAAAAGCATTCAACTCAATTCAGTACAGATTCTCAACTCCGGGGTACAGTCGACCAAGAAATTGGTTTACCCCCTCAAGATCGATATTCATTTGAACCTCATGAAACAACAAGGTCGATTTCCCCTCGCCATAATATTATGACAGTGACAATGTCAACCTTGTGATAATTTTGATCTCACAGAAACTATTTGTCAAAAGTGGTAAACCACTTTCTTGGTCGACCGTACAAAGATTGTGTGAAAATGTGTATTTACACATATAGGTTTTGCTTAAGAACCGTAATGTCCAGCTTGTGCATAAATCTGCAGTCTAAGAAACCCACGAGATCAGTTACTGTATTTATTTATAGATCCTACCTGAAATAGATCATTCACAAAAATTTGGTAGAGTTTTTTCTGTTCTTTCTGATCAGATGTATTTAACATACCTCCCCGGCTATTAGTATCACGGCAGTTGTGTCAACGTGCCGCTGGGAGGCGCTGTCTCAGTTCTCATACAAATTGTCGCGTATTCAGCATATGAACGCAGACGAGAGTGACTCGTGCTTTGATCGTAATGACGACACGTGGGGTGCAGATGAAAGAGGTATTATATGACAACATGTAAGCTTAAGCACCAAATTACCCACGACCATAGGGCTGGTGCATTTCTCGCTCAGCGTATTGGTTTGGCGATCCAGCGCGGAAATGCAGCCAGCGTCATGGGTACCTTGCCGCAGGGGGGTGATTTGGGGGACATTTGTACATATAGTTAAGTTTAGGTTAGTTTTAGAATATAATTTTTAATATGTTTTCTGTATAATTCAATAATTGTAATTTGTTTCTAGCATTGTGAATAAAGCACTGAAGCCGTGTGGTGTCGGTATAGAATAACTCCTCGCCATTTCTTCCGTGGATTTCGTAAGAGGCGACTAAGGAAATACGTTTAGGTATGCTTTAGGCGACGGGCTAGCAACCTGTCACTATTCTACCTATTCTTTGCAGACCTAAAACCATGCTAGAAGTTGCTGCGAAGCGTGAAATGGTCTTAATCATGGTTTTGTCTATGTCACGCTTCGTGATCCCTTACGACATTCACGGAAGAAAACTAAATGTTCATCTTAGGGGCAGCGCAGACGACAGACTTTTTGTGCGATCCAATCTGCGGCGCACTAAAAGTCTGCGTGGATTGTGTGCAATGTGCGCCGGACTTTTTGCGCGTCGTGTGCGTTACTGCATATAATTCCATAGGTTCTATTTCCACAGGCTAAAAAGTCCGTCGCAGATAGTCTGTCGTCTGCGCAGAGCCTTAACTTCTCGGTATTTCCAACAAAACACTCACCCAAACTCCCAACAAAGAGAGATATCAGCACAACACCAATTTTATACGCCATTTTGTTAGTCTTCCCGCGTCTGACCCGCGCTCACGCCTCCGCCCGAATATATAACGCACGCTATCTAATTAAAAGATATCAACGATAAATCTGATACCCAAAATATATTGATTAATGAAACGGTTTTATCTGATTCTCAATTACGTTCATTAGACGATAGTATTAAAGTACCTGCCTTGTACGGACAGCTGCAGAGAAAGGTAACCCCCTTGTAATGAAACTTTGTATGGACGGGGGGTTACTCTTCTCTGCAGCTGACTGTACAGACATACAACATAACACTCACACCCTGTTGTTCCCAAATGGGGTAGGCAGAGGCACACGAAACGAGACATAAGCAAAACTATTATTGTACTTCTAGGATAGTTTTACGTTTACAAAGTTGGAAGAGGTAGAATAGTGACTGGTTGCTAGCCTGTCGCCTAAAGCATACCTAAACTTATTTCCTTAGTCGCCTCTTACGACATCCACGGAAGAAATGGAGAGGTGTTATTCAATCCCGACACCATACGAGCTTCCATATTTCATAGATATTACATTATTGAAGATTGACACAACATTATCTCTTAGCTAAAACGCCTCATCCGACTTTAACGAAAGAACTGAAGTGGTGTATGTAACTCTAAGAACGACACCAGGCGAAGGTAAACCTAATATTGTGTTATTGAAACAAAATAATGCATTTCAATTTTTATTATCAACAAAATAAAATAACAATAGCAAAATCTATTGAACGAAATATTGCGGCACACAAAACTACTTACTTACAACTAAACTAAGTAAAACTCTTCAATTTCATCATAAACAAACCCTTTAACAAACGTTTATTAACTCTAAAACCAAACAATCAAATAAAACGGATTAAAATACGACTGTATATCGAGTTCAACTCGACATTTTTCGGGCAGGTTCACACGCCATGATTATCGAGCAGTTGTAACACCAAGCAAATGAAATTTAGAAATCAGTTGATAAAAAAAATTGGGAACTCTGCTCTACTCGGTCTTCTTAATGTTTTGGGTTATGAACTCTATGAACGCGCTGATTCTCACGTGGATATCTGGATGTCCTCGGGCACAGGGGAAGCCCCAAGACACGATGCCCACTTGGCGCCCCTTTTTGTCCACCAGTGCGCTGCCGGAGTCACCCTGAACAAGTAGGAAGAGCTGGTAAGGTTACACTGCTGTTCATAGATAATATACAAAGAAAACGATTAAAGCAGAAAGGGGGTTAAATGGCCCATTATAAAGTGTCAATTTAGGTACGGTCAAGAACTTAATTCATGAGCCACTATAGAACCTTTTCAAAGAAAAAAAAATACGATTACTCTTGATAATTAATGGCATATGTCACTATGACGTTTACTGTGAATTGATTCCATGGTGGCTGTGGCTCATTAATTATACTACTCACTGCCCACCGATGGCAAAGCTGCGTGACGGTACGTATCCAAGATCAAGATGATTATAAGGGCAGCGTGTCAGGAAATGGTCACAAGTTGTTAAAGTTGGTTATAAATTCAAAGCCTAGTATAAATTTAATGATTCTAAGCTTCTTCTATGCTTACTCACTATTCCCTTGACCACGGTATATGCGGTAACTAGGTACAGTATTACCAAACAAAGAATGCTCCACGATGTACCTGCGTAATAAACCAGTTTTGTGGCGCGGGAAACTTCGATCTACCAATGATAAAAGAGATTTTTTTTGCGCGGTGATCACTTGCTTTGTTAATGTTTATTGATTGAAGTCAGATTGAGTCAGATGACTCGTGACAGATGTCTAGCACCCCAGCGCCACGAGTAGCCGAACTAAAGTGTGTTCATAGCAAGCAAAATTGTGCCCAAAGCGTTTGTAAATAAAGTTCAATATAGATAAATTACTCGTTCGGCTACTCTCGGATATCGTTCTGCGCTTCTCGGCGCAGACGGTAACAGCCGATGTGACTTATTTTCTTGGGAATACTGTACCTAGTTTTTGCCTAAGAAACAAGAAGTTTCTTTTCAGCATGATAACAATCACTGTATCCATACAATTGGTTACAAAGCTCCAAAACTTACATGGCACACCCCGTTCCCAGCGCCTCGCTTGTGCTTCGTACATATCTCAACCACCGAGTGTACGGGCGGCGACGGTCCCAGCTGCGCTTGAGCTTCCTTGATGCCTTCCTCGCACTCCTTAGGAGACAAGGAGTTGACGCAGAGGAGCTGAAGCTGATCCGGAGCGACGCCCCATAGCTGGACAAAAGAGCGTCACGTGAAGAGTAGAGTTCTGACGTAGATTATTTCCAGTCTGTAGAGGATTGTCGTTTGATAATAAAGCCCTTTATTCTGAATATATAAAAGGCATAGGCTCACTCTTGGCATAGGCCTCCTCTAAATGGTCGTGTTGATATGCAAGTTTGTATTCCAAATCGATTTTGGCGAAAGGTATGGAGGGATTAAATTCCCGCATTTTCCTTTACTACCAGCACACAACCAGTAATATCAAGAGTTTAGACCGCCCTAGCAGTGGCGTAGCTAGGGAGGGGCGGCGGGGGCGCTCTGCCCCGGGTGTTTCTTAGGGGTGACACCCGGCTGTGAACTTTTTAGTAGTCAATGAAAAGTTATAAAAGAAAAAAAAAATGTGGTGACGCTGTCGAAAAATAAACATGATTATAATTTTTTTTTTAGTTTCTATCGAATTCTAGGGGGGGGGGTGTGACACCTACAATATCCGCCCCGGGTGTTACCCATGCTAGCTACGCCACTGCGCCCTAGGCTAATTATGAGGACTTGGGCCTGACAGGTGGTGTGACGGTCGGCCAGTATTATATTGTAGACACGACTTCAGCGCTCCCCTCGATCCTCGTGCTCTCGGCTGCCGCCTAATTAGGGTGTAGCGACCCTAGCACCACCTATCGTCTAGTAATAGAACTTCTTTCATAAACGTCATCAACTTTCATGTTCCATTTCGCACCAACGAAGTTCCGATGAACGTGTTACGCTGTTACGCCCGGGGATCGAAGTCCACAGAGAGAAAATTGCAAGTTGTATTCGTGCAACCGTTCTTCGAGACTTAGCTAGCGCGATGCGGAAAAGTTTGATAGTTTATGACATACGTGACGTTTGAAGAAGTTCTAGTTCTAATACTACTGAACGGAAGGTTGCGCTAGGCTCACTATTTCTAGATATTTAGTTAACTTACAATAGTGGTGCCCCATCCAGTAACGCAAATGGGTTGTCCTCCCCCCACCCACTTAAAGTTCAGGGCTATCAACTTCACGCGGTCATCCAGTTTGACCTTCTTCGTGAGGTAGAGCAACCCTATGTCGTTCTTGATGAGCCAACGATCGTACTCCGGGTGGTTCTTGTATCCTGAGAATTGGGCTGTTCTGCGCTCGTCAGACCAAGAGTTGGTGCCGAGGACGGCACGAGCTGACCTGCGAGGAAAAACACCTAGTTTATATTGGTAAATCATACGAATAAAATTACTTATCTATACATACATACATACATAACCGTCACGCCTTATTCCCTGCG
>BHDV01070772.1:14569-64783 GCA_005406045.1 Adoxophyes honmai | reverse complement strand
AGTATGTCATAACGATGTTTATATTTCAGGCTACTGATGCAGTCGTATGCAATTTTTATGTAGGTAGACACACCAGTTTTCATGACAAAATGTTTTCAGATGCAGACAGTGGGTCCACAAAGACCATCTTCTACGTGTATTGTTGCTGCGTCTGAGTCACCTTCTGCAAATCTGTGTTTCGCCAAATGCAAAGAATCAACTGCTGATATTATTAAAAGATCACAACAGCAGAGTATCTGATAAATAAATTAAATCGGCCAAAAAAGTTTGTTTTATTTTGGGTCTACATTTGAAGTCCAAGCATAATTATATTAATACATAAAAAATATAATACTACAGGACTTAAATGTGGACCCGATTCTAACCTACTACTTAATTTAAAAATAATGTATGTATGTATATTTTCATCCCTCGCCTTTTTATCGATATCGATAATATACTCAAACACTGTTGTACCACACTAGTTTCGTTTGTCAAGTTGGTATTCCTGTCCTTTGACAGCTCTTTTGCGTGCATGTTGGTAATGATCAGCCACCCAAACTGATTCAATTTGCTAGTAGGGAAGTCCCGACTCTTAAAACGTAGTGATTATATTCTCTTTGGCTGACACTTCCTTATCTAAGCTACCATAGACTACGAAAGTGTATAAAAAGAAGCACAATAGTATAGCACATGTAGTGTCCCGAACGCGACCGTGCGCCGCGCCGACTCGCTCGTTCTGTAGAAAGAGAAGGTCTAGATCCATCTCCTCTTTCACCTGCATTTTGCCAATAATTTTGTTTCGTTCAGTCAGTCAACTTCCGACATTTCTCCTTTGTGGTTGTGCCAAAATCTTAGAGCACAGTGGGATTAAATTCTGAATTCAATAAGAATAAAAGTATAACTAAATCGCCATGGCTGAAACGGAAATAATACAAACCAATCAAAATGAACAATTTTTTGAAGGTGTCGAAAAGCTAATTGAAATTTGGTTTACGCCGGCTAAAAATGCGGATTTGAGAAAGATAACACGGTAAGTTTTATTTTATTGAATCAACTTTTCGTTTCCTCACTTTTTATAGACCTTTTTCATATTGTTTTGCAAGGTTACCGGCGTTTTACTGTGTCTTACAAGTAAATGTGTATGTTATCACAGGTTGATGTTTTTTCTCTTTAGAAACGACTTGGTATTTTCCGTCGGAAACGTTAAATAATGGCCTTCAGGTTTCTATTTATTCTGTCTTTACATTATGTTTTATGAGAATATTCTGGAATCAGCTGTTTGTCGAAAGCCGCGGTTGACCGTTGATTGGCCAATGGCCACCATGCCTTCGCCCCGCGATGTTCGAAAATATTCCTGCCTGAATAAAATTCGAACTGGTGCTGCGATCACGTTATTTATAAACAAGCTGTGTGTTTTATTTAGTGCAACGGATTTAGGTTTGTTGATGTGAAATTTCGCTAGGCGACACTATCTCGATGTAACTATTAGTCTCGATGTAACGATGTAGCTATTTTTTTGATTTGGTGTCTTCAACTGGGCAAGGAATCGGAAAAGCCGGGTCACCTTTATGTCAACCTTTCAAGTTTTATTCTAACATGAAATTCATACCATTTACAAGCATTTGGTACTCAAACTAAATAAATGATGAGATTATTGGTATTCAAAATCAGTTTTTTTTTATAATGATATTTATGATTTCTAATAATATATCACATAATTATTTTATGACTTTAAGCCACTTTTTACACAATTTAAGGTTTGAAGTTTAATAAAATTGGTATACCTAATAGTAATAGTTTCACTGAAAAGAAGAAAAATATTATCAATTCCGAAGCATAGGTACCTACTGCTAAAGTTTTTTAACTCACTATAAATATATTTAAAATTTATAAAATAAGTGAGTAATATTGTAATTATAAAGTAACCAAATGAAACTTAAAATTATTCAAATTTATTTGATATATTAATAAAACTTTTTTTTCACAGCCAACAATGGGAAAATGTGCTCAAGATTGTTCGGTGTGAGATCATCTCTTTCACACAGAGCGAGCAAGTCGACGCTTATGTCCTGAGGTAAGTGTGGTTTAACCACTTGAGAATTAAAACATAAAGTCATATTTTCCCAAATTTTATGTTTTAAATTTATACATATTAATATAAACCATCTAGAAAAGATTACCTTTTTAGTTATGAAAATTACATTTAAATATTTTGTACAGTTTGAAAGTTATTTGCAAACAGAGGGCAAGAGGCTTTTATTAGATATGTAAGGGTAGGAATACAAGTATAGGCCTCTTAGTGTAAAAAATAAATACAATTGAAAATTAAATATCCCTTACAGGCTGGTAGAAAAAAAAAAAAAATTAGCCAAAAGTAAACCACATAATTGAAGATGTTATCTGTATTGATCTGAATTTATCACTTATCAGATTAAGAGTGCTAACACATAAATTACATAAACAAGATAAGGATTATGAAATTTCCACTTGATGGAAAGGGAAACTTTACCACAGGCTAACTGCTATCTTTTATCACTTGTTATACTACATGCATATTAGTCTTACATTTATGTGTGAACTAGCAAACTGTAATGGCTTTACTTGGATTTGTCCATAAACCATCCAGTTAATGAAGTTTGTATAAGAATTACAAATTTTACCAAAAAAAAAAATGAAAACTGCACCAAAATCCAGACCAATCAATTTAGAGAATAAAAAAACAAATACTGAAGACCTAACAAGTAGTGTCAAATTGCCCCAGAAAACAGCTGAACAATTGCCCCAGAAAACAGCTGAACAAATTGCCCCAGAAAACAGCTGAACAAATTGCCCCAGAAAACAGCTGAACAAATTGCCCCAAAAAAAAAGCTGCACAAAGTGCCCTAGAAAACTGTTAAACAAATTTCCTCAGAGAACAGCTTAAAAATTGTTCCAGAAAAAAGGTTAAAAATTGTTCCAGGAAACAGTTTAACAAATTGCTCCAGGAAACAGTTAGACGAATTTCCTCAGAAAACAGGTTAACAAAGTGCTCCAGAAAACAAATTCACAAATTACTCCAGAAAACAGGTTAACAAATTGTCCCAGAAAACAGCTAAACAAATTTAAGAAAAAGTCAATCAAGTCAAGGGTCTCTTATTTGAGTTACAGTAGAAATACTAGTATAAGGGCAATATTAAGTACACAGACTAACAGATCAATAGCACTCATAAGACAGTAACCTACAATTAATAAGTAATATGTTTACACATTGATTTATTTTGTTTATTAAACATAGGCACACGCTCGTTAATAAGATAACTACCTACCTATCACGTACTATAGCCATGTACGTATCTACGTAAATATTGGACGCGTGTACGTTGAGATAGTGTGTCATACTTGACCCATAGACTTACTATTAAGTACCTAGTAAGTATCAGGGTAAGGTCTAACTTTCCATGACGTACTAAACTACCTCTGAACTCAATGAACTTAAGTAATAAGATTCTTATTAACAAACTAGGTGCTCTGCAGAAACTGTTATCTAACTCTTCAGGAATCTTAAAGTTTCGCTTCTCTAATTAAACTTTGAATGAATTCGACCTTTGCTAGTGGAAAACCAAGGCAGAGACAACAGAGCGCCATTCGCTTCTGTTTAGTGTTCCATAGGACTCGAGCCTTTTTAGCCCAAATTTTAAAGCTCCAGAGGGCTTTTTAGAGCTGGCTTAATGGAATGGGTTTCAAAGAGCTAGTGATTTTAATAAAGCTGTAGTCTCAAAAAGGCCATAGCCTTTTTTTTTAGGCTGTAGTCTTAAAAAATACTAAAGCCTTTTTTAAGGGTTTTAGCTTTTTTTAAGGCTTAAGCCTTTTCATAATAGTGTAAACAACGCTTCGTAGTCCCCTGATTTCTTCTCCAACACTTAACCGATTAAATATATTTTTTCATTAAACGTTTAAAAATGTCATAGCTGTGTTTCTATGTTCTTGTATTTTAAAAATATCAATTAAATATTTTTAAGCCTGGGAGCCTAAAGAAGCTTGAAGGCCAAAATATTTAAAGTCTCAATATTTTGACAAGGACTTTAAAGTCTAATAATTTATAACCTTTTATTAGGGTTACGAGCTCCGAGAGTCAAGGCTGCCGAATATAATAAGGCTTGGGGCTAAAGAGCTTTTTAGGCTTTCAGCCCTCTAGGCGTTAAAATTCGAAGCCAACCTTAAAGAAAAGAGCTAAAAGGCTCGAGTCCTATGGAACACTACTTCTGTTCCGACATACTTCTCTCGCTTCACTCACATTCGGCCCTCTCGTCAGTCATACGGATAAGATATGACTGGAACAATATCCATAGTTAATATTAATACACTAACCGAAATATCCTTCGTGAAAAACAATGCGCGTACTATAAAGTTTCAAGTTTATACCTACTTAAATGTTAAGTTCAGCCATTACAGTCATATTTCGACCTTAGACCGATCACTACAACGTTAATTGCCACTGTCTATATCGGCTCAGTTGGCAGTAAACATCTAGACTGGAAACTTTAGCACCCATTGTGACACGTGTTAAAACAGTACGTTTCCTACAACCCGCGGCCAAACAAGGCTGTCTTTTTGCCGTCCAATTTATTTATCAACCACACTGCCTATTTATTTGCACGGTCCTCGGCATTGAGAGATGAACTGTAGATTGTCAGACTCAATAGAGTGATTTACGAAGGTGACACAGGGAAGATTGACCTTCTTGTTGGCAATTTGAAAGTTACTGCCATTTTCAAGGGTGCATTACTTGCATACATGACTTCTCGTTTCATTTAAATTATAGTAGATTAAGCGATGATGGATGGATATTGACTAGGAGCGTGATTGATCGGGAATGGAGGGATGATCTTGACGCGTGGCCAGACTTTAGTGCCCACAGTAAAAGTGGGAAGACCGAGAGTGAGGCCTTTGCTCAACACTGAGACACAAAAAAAGTCTTAAGATACATTTTACCGTAAAAGACTATTTGGTCCCATAACAGAAAAAAGTTGATTCGATTTCAAGTGCTAATTTCTTCTAAATAAGGAAAGAGAACGAAAAATCATGATGGTTCAACGTATTACAGTCAGCAACAAAGATGCCAACAGCCTTATTGATGACTCAGTTAGAGAGTGCAATGTGTACATACTTTTTGCACTTTGGCCGTGTCTTATTCCTTCGTGTGTGATCGTTAATGCTGACTGTCTGTGCACCGGCACGCTTGCACCACGTTGGCTCGACGCACTCATAAAATTGAACCTAAGAATCCTCCCGGGCCCCTAAGTTTATCTCCGAGGCGTAGGTTATCGCCCATAGTAAACTACGCTGTAATGATGTCACACTCATTAACTCCGTGTCTGGCCTGATAGACTATCAACCTGTTGCTATGCAAAACCGTCATCAGGGCAGGGTCATTGATAATGATTCGGGAGCAGAGATAACATCCAATTGTTGCCTTACGCCGATAAGAGGCCACGGAAGAGTGTCCGTCCTTCTAGAAGCTTGCCAGAAATATTATTTATCGATGGTGTTTCCGAGATTATTTCAGGACGGTTTGCCAAGTTTTAGTAACGCAAATGGTGGATTGAAATAAACTGACATGGTGCTTGATCCCGGTCGCGGTAGCATTCATTGTGTTGTAAATTTTGAAAAGGAAATTTATGGCGATTTGCAACAATTTTAGAGCAATTTTTTTCACTTTGTCCGGCGATTCTTTGGTTTTCGAGTTACTGCCTTACGGACAGGTGTGAATGTACTTATGCTTAAATAACTGATTAGAGTAGACACTACATAGGTATCTATGCATTATTATGGTATTGCGGGGATGTTATGACTGCTCTAGTGTATTGCAGTAATACACGCTTCCTCCGACAGTTACAGCATAGATTCACGCACCGTGGGAGACTAAACGAAGGAACACTCCATCCAGAAGTAATCCAGGAATAAGATCACCCGTTTTACGTAAGCTTGCGTCGCGTCTGTACCACTACCAAGAGCGGATAGACACGCTTCGAGTTTTCGACTCGATTTCTCGAAGATATCTATCCTTTTTGACACTCATGGTATACCTAGTCCCCAGCAAGTTACATGGCAAGATTTCCAGGTGAATGCGATGCGCGAATTTACTCCCACTACAAAAAATCTTGCCGTCAAACCTGCCGTGGACTATACCGAAGATGTTCTACGATAACGTAACTTAGGGAGCAAAATGTTAGTCGCTAGCCTTTAGATTCGATTGGTAGAATTTACTGTTGGATACACTACTGATATTTACTTCCACAAGTGACTGCTAGAATTACGCTAGAAGTGGCTGCAAAGCGTGATTCGCAGCCATTTCTAGCATTTTTTAAGGTTTGCAAAGGTGGAAGAGGTAGAATAGTATGTATTGTAATTGTATGTATGTATGTACTGATAGAGGCGCTGTACAAATCTATCTTCCAGTCGATTACGCCGTAGCTAGTGAGTACACAGTACATAGTAAAGTCACCGTTCAGCAGACGTCGCTCCCGTGACGCAGCGCCGCCGGCATGCTGCCAACAGTGAAAGTTGACGTAATGTTTACCAACTGTACGCGGAGTACGGTCTGCAGAGTCGGGACTCAGAGTTTTAAAGCTGATTTTATTACTCTATGCTTGTCTGTGATCTTTATCTTCCGATGCTTCTCAGGGTCCTTGATCTTTCGTCCTTATTTGATTAACTACTATCATAATGTTTCAATGGGGTATGTGATTGGGTAGACAGATTTTTCAGTTGAATTTTCCTTCTTTACGTGAATTATTCATTTAGTTATTGTGAGTTTTGACGGATGGATAAGTACGTTTATCAGGTTCATAAATATAGATCGTTATTCCTAAATTACTGTAGTTTAATGCCATTAAATGTCGATTTAGCCAAACTAGAATAAAATTTGGCTTTCGAATAAATCACTCTTACCCGCTTTTTTCATATGAAGACAGACCGTTAATTTTCGTAATACTTTAGATATTTCAATATCATACACATGCCAAACAGACCTTCGATTTCAGACTACTTAACTACTTGAAAATTCTTCTATTATTTCAGTCGTTGACTCGTTGTTGATAAATAATAGCTTTAGAAAAATTGAGAGCGTATTATAATTCTGACGGTCTCTTGGGAACAGTCTTTTGCCAAAGTGTAATTTATTTAATTCGGGAGGTTCTGACGCAAATTCCCGGCTCAAGGCCTTTCCATGGAACAGTTGTTGATGTTTATCCAAGAAAATGGCAACCGAAGAGCTTTAAAATTAATTCTGCTAATTTTAACAAGAGCAACTCTTTATTTTATCTACTTATGTATGTCACTTTTTGCGTCAAATTAAAGTAAGTCAAGTATATGGTGCCCTTTTTTAAGTACACAATTTGTATTAGGATGACTTCAATTTAATAAGATGTAAGAAAGCTGTTGTTGATTTGTTGAACTGTGTCTGTGTTGTCCAGGTCAGCCAATTATAGCTTTAACAGATTAACAAGACTTTGCGAAAAAAAGTGTTTGTAAACAATAATGTGTTAAAAACTCCGTGCCATCACGGCATCGTTCCTATATCTAATTTTGTAGGCTGAAACAAAGGCCTGTTCCGTTTTCATGGCATGTTTATTTGAAGACTGGTAATCTCTATATTCTCCGTACTATTTTGTGCTTCTTCAAAGTTATGAACTTCACTTACAAATCAGGCCTCACCGTAAATATACTATGAAACTAAAACTTGCAAGCTAGTGACGCCATTATTTGGGAGCAACACAAGTCACTCATGATCTAATGATGATATTTCACATCTTGACGACTTCGGTCAGCCTGCCTAACTGGTAGAGCCTGGATGACATACTCTATGGTCGATACGTCAATCTTGGCTTCAAAAGTACCGCCATACGGTTTTATAACTACCAAGAACCAAATAAATGAATAAGTGACAACCAAAACCTAGCCAGATAAATCTCCAGTGAACGTTTCTCCCATGTCGGTTTTAATAAGCCTTTTAAGAACTTCCAAGCCACAGAGACACATGCGGCGAAAATAACATCCCTCTCGTAGCGACGGGTTTAGAAAGAACGTAGTACGAAATATAAGTAGGTGAGGTAAACACAGCCAGCGAACCGCAAAGGGGAGGCTCGCCGCGTTGACGCCTCGACTGAGCCTTTATACCCGCGTGCCTAAGGGCCTGTTCACAGTAGCGATTCTTTTCGGCGATGTGAGATCGCGGCGTGCACGCAGCGAGCTAGTCGCGGGACGTCACGGCATCGCGGCGATAATTTTATCGCAATATGATCGCCGCGAGCACGGGGCGAGCAAGCTGACTCATAAAAAAATCGCGGATATCGCAGCTTGCTAGTGTGAACAGGGCCTAAATATTAGCTCTGTATACGGCGCAGAGGCGACGTTTGTGATGTAAATCAATAGGGCTTGTGTGTCGGTTGCTTGTTGAAATTCTTGAGTTGATTAAGCTTGAAAAATGCTTAAGTCAACGCTGTGTTGGCTTTTGAATGTTTTGGCTTCGGCTTATCCGAATTCTCAGAGGCCGCTCGGAAAAATTCTTCTTTTTCTAGTTCGCGTAGTAAGTAGGCTTAGCACGGCAAGACCTGCGAGATGGGCTTCCTCTAGTTTTCTGATGTCTCCAGTTGGACATAGATATAATCTATCTAGCGCCTTGCTCTGCTAAGCTTACTGAAACATTCTAATCTAGCCTTTCTTTTGAACCTGCTCCGAGCAAAGTAGAAAGAGGACTAAGAATGAGAAAGATTAACCTTTTTTGACCTGAGGAAGAGGAAAGTGTGTGTCGTAAGGTCGTAACGTACCAGAAATCCAAACACCTAGTCGAAGACCGTACTGAGTGGTCACTCCAGTTACAAAAGCGTTCGTAAAATTTTAAGATGAAGGCTAAATTAAAAAACCCATCCAATCCATCCTGTTTTACAGAATTCAATAGGTTAATTTACGCTTATACGACCACTCAACTGTGGTGTGTGGTCTAAATTATAGCATTTCTTGCCAAGAATGCGGAACACAAATAGAACACAATACTTTTTATCTAATTCAAAACAAATAAACTTAAAAATCTCTAGAACTTTCTCCCAGATTTATTGCAACGGATTAACTATCCCTGTCCGATTATTGCCTTATCTCTACTATCGCTCGTTATCGCTTATCGTCTACAATTACCGATGAATCCGAGCGGCTAGCGGGTTATTGACTTCACTTGACATCGTTCAATGCTATGTAATTATAATACCAATCTATTTATGAAGTAAGCTGATGGTACCAGGGAAAGAATAGACGAATACGCCAGCTTTGAGGAGTTGTGTCGCTTCAAGAGATCTTGGTTTTACCAAGCTCGTTCGACATTGTAATCCAAATCAAATAACTCTTCTTATGTAACAGCGAGCGCTTTTGCTACCGTAGACAGATTATTTAGAGCAGTCAGTACCAAAGGCATCACTGAAAACTACTAACGTTCAGCTTGCTTGAGTGGTCCGTGTATTGGGGGATGATAGTTTTGTGTAGTTTCAAATGCGGATATTCAAACACCGACTATTTGAAGCTGATGATACTGACTGCTTTAAACAGTCTGTCTATGGCGACCCTTACATTTATTGTACCTACTCGGTAACTTTACTACAAGTTAACTATATAATTAGCAAAACTTTCACGCACATTGAAGTGGTTATGTCATTCCAAATGGCATAAAGTCAGTGCAACTATTACGGTAGCACGGACGACGCGCCCGCGCACGCGTGATCCACGCAGAAATAGACGGCGCCGTGACTCACGATGGGAAAGATCTCACCTTCTTTGTTTTCTGGGCGACGGCACTTTGGTAACTGCGATAGCCATCGACATTACCAAAGGGCTGCACCTGATGTGCATTCAAATTCCTCGTGATGGTTCCCCTGACGAAAAAAAGTCTGTGATAAAAATTGAGTAAGTTCTTACTTCTCTACTTGCCTGTTATGAATGTAGAAGTAACTCTTGTCTCCCTGTTACCTTTTACGCTCCAACTGCAGAACCGATGTTGGCCAAAGTTGGTATTTAGAAGGAGATACTTTGTATTTTGGTATCTGAGGAATGGTATAAGGTACTTTCTATCCCGACATTTATATGTCCTCCAATCCCAAGGGATAACGATAAGCGAACCTTACGCATACGGCGTCGCGGGCTTCGGTTAGTTATTTCATATTGCGTATTTCATAATGTGTTAAAAGGAGATTTCAAACGGTATTTTCGTAGTTGTATTTGCAAGATTTTGTCTCCAGTTTACAGCACATTGATGAAATAAAATTTAATTCACCACACGAAAACTCTGTTTTATAAGTTTCAAACAGATGCCTTTGTTAAATGCGGCGTCTGGCAAGCGTCAAATTGTTAAAACAACTCGTGACAATGCTCACAGTTTTCGATGAACAAGTAACGCGATTGCCCAATCCGGCTATCGGAATTTTTAGAACAATAAAATGCTTCTATTTCTGTACTAATTCAGCACCAGTTGTGAAACAAATAAACCCATTAACCGAACTGTTATTTGGGTCACGATGGTGTTTATTTATTTACTCCACTAGCCTACGGTGGAAGCCGTAGTCAGTTTGTTTGTTTTACTCTGCTTTGAGGTCTGACAAACCTATTAACTGGTAACTTATTTGCTACGTTAAAGGTTTTTTCAAGGACTACCTTGTCTGTAACTAAAATAGTCTGTAGGTACAGCATAGCTTAGGAATTTTTAATTCCTTCAGTTGTCGTTATTCAATTAGCCAGTTATCTTATACAAACCGATGAAGCACAGCAAAATGTACAAAATAACTCTTAAAAAGCAAAACACTGTCGAAGATCAGTAATGAACAGAGATCGGAAAAATTTGCGACATTGTTTGCAATTATGTGGACATGACTCCAAAATTAATCAAACTGTCAATTAATTATTCATTGAAATATAATTTGAATTTTTGGAGATAATAATTTATTTATAAAGTGCCTATAAGCACGTATATACAATAACAACTTTAAAAAAAAGAAGGTACGACGACAATGAATTACATAAATAATTAATAACAAAACGTTCGTATTTAAAATGGGTATCGTTTCCGCAAATGTTTATATACTTATAATAAATAAATAACGATTTGGAAAAAAATACTGTATTTTTTTTAATAAATCAATACTTTAACAAACTTTTGTATTTATTGACTAGGAATCAAATTATATGTCAATTACAAAATTGAAATAATGATGCTAGAAGTGGCTGCGAAGCGTGAAATAGTTATAATCATGGTTATGTCTATTTCACGTTTCGTGTGCTCTGCCTACGCTATTTGGGAACGTAGACGTGATTATATGTGTGTATGTACGTATGTAGAAAATTAATTAACTGAATAACATTTTGATTAATTTTGGAGTCATGTCCACAAAATTGCAAACAATGTCGCAAAATTATCCGATCTCTGGTAATGAATGTCAAATTTTATTGTACCTAATACCTAACACGCCACAGTAATAACAACTAGCTTTTATTTTACTCGTGTCTTCCTCTGTTCCAAATAATAGTTCATTGTAACTAAATTTTGTTTAAACTGTTGCATGGCACAGGCACGTCCCGTGTTTTGGTCTCGTGTACATATCGCTGTCATCTCTGTCGAGCTAGACTTGCAAAACATTCAACATTGTTTGTTATCTAGCTGACGCATGTGATGGCCATAACCTGTCTCTTCATTTGCTGTTCAATTTGTTTGAACATAATTTGAAGTTGGGTTGTTTATTTTAATTTGTTTTTATCTCGTGTCCGTTGCTATAATTACAATAGCACCAAGAGTGTATAAGGAGAATTAATTTCAGTTTTGCAGTAGTGTCATTCGTAACATTTTGTTCTCGTTTTGAGATTGAGGTGTAGTTTAAATCGAAGACCTTTTACCGAATTTAATTAATTTACAGCCACTACAGCAACTTAGTATCAAACCTAAAACCCTTTTATTTAGGAAGAGGCAATGTGTCACTCCACCTCCCATCAGCCTCAGTTACTATTAACCGAGCTTCAATGTAACACACAGCATCTTCAAGCACCATCGTTTACTTATGCGAGTTACCTACTCTTGAGTTCACAAATACGATGAAATTTATTCCGGAATCGAGCAGCCAGATCACGTCCGACCACGCCGCTGGACGCCCGAGCACCCAATGTTTGCGTTCGTCCTTGCCCCGTCCCTCATCGATTTCCTGGTTTAAAAATAAACAAAGGATCGAGTAGGTGTTCACCTATTTTAGGCTATATCAGACTGCAGAGTTTGTCAAGCGTGAAACTTGACTTTTTGCAAACAAAAGCGCAAGACAGACATTATAACCATCCTTGACATCAAAGATCGTTGCAACAAGGCGATAAACTTCATTTAAAATCGATGGTAGCTATCCATTAGGTATACCAACGTCAACATAACATAAACATATGAAATTATGAATGTCTGTGCCACCGATGTTGTCGCTCTCGAAAACACGCAGAAATATCTTGACACCAAAATAAATGTCTAATTCGAAAACCTACAAAGACAAAAATTTATCGCATGACCTGCGCACCGAAATGGTCTCGGATTCTGATACACAAATATTTCACCGAGAGAAAACGCCTACGAATTCTCTCGCGTAGTTTATTATTTACGTTCGCTTAGTTTCGCCCGCGTTCACTGACTTAACTTTATTGGGTCTGGCGCTTGTAAGGTACCTCCGGTAAATAAACGAGAGGGGTTGCGGTTGCGGTAATCTATTTATAGTTTTATATAAACTTTGTTCGATTATTAATAAATAACGCAACGAAGGCTTCAAACGGAAGCATAGCGGCATTTCAAGATTTCACGTCTCGATTTGCCAGTTGCACATTTCTACTACTATTTTATTTTTCGGGCGTAAATCCCCAGTTTTTACGGTAACCGCGCATTAGTTCCACAGCACCGTAGCGGCAAACCCTTCGACCCGCCCACCGGGGGGCACGTCGGCAGAGGTGACACCCTGCGAGGGTAAGGTCAAGGTCGGGCCCGCGACGCCTGCGCGGTGCAGCGTGATGCAGTACCTAATGCATTGGAATCATAGGTTCCCTAAAAACATCTACAGAATCAAATGTAGCGTAATCAATGATTGGCGGTACCAACTATGTCGACGATGGCTATGTAGTGTAGTGAGGCTAGGCGCGAGTAGAAACGCTCCGTGATATACCGGTCACTAAACTAGAAGAGTCAGGAAATGTCTGCCTCGATTGACACGTTGGCCACTGAGTTACTGATATATCTTCAAATGCCTTCGCTATGCTTTGATTTACTTTATTTGCACTTTGTGTGTTAGACTGGGATAGCTTTTTCTATTACCTTATACTTACATCTATAATGATGGGCACCTTCTCAATTGCAATCTCCACCTCGTGCAATCTGCTCGACTTCTAGTATGTTGAATCGATTGAGAAAGTTAACTTCCCATTCGCAGAAGAATTTTACTGCGGAATATAAATCTTAATGTTGGCATTTAATGCTCTGGAACTTGAACAGTAGCTAGACCTAGTCGCCCTTTTGCACACGCCTGGGTAGCATGAGACTATGTTGGCGACGAAACTTAGCGTGCTAGCAAACTAGGCTGAGCAATACAATACGATATTTATACATTTCAATTGAGACTTAGTCTAATATCGCAAATCGGAGTTTAAGAGCATGTTCGTGTTGATGACATTCGTGACATCGTAGCTCTTCATCTTGTAACAAAAGTCGCTCTTCATCTCACACCAAAAACCGTCTCCCATTATTTTCCTCCCCACCAAATTCTAGCCCATACCATAACAAACACATAAATCATGGATGATATCACAGCACCGGCCGAGTGGACGCGACAAAAACACGCTGCAAAAACGGACTCGATTGGAGCAACTCGCGAATAGCCGCAAAGTATCGGGTTCCGGCGGCGTAAGTGAACCCCAAGGCCGGCGATGCCTTATTTATTGACATCGTGTTTTGCTAAGCTTGTTGTCAAGCGGGAGTCCAGTTTATGCAATCAACCACTGTTCGCCATGTCTTTGTATCTCCTACTGTTGAGCACAGGCCTCGTCTCAATATGAGAAATCTAAAGCTACATATCCCTCGCAGGTTCTGCGTAGATAGAGAACTTCGCGCTGAACATTGAATTGCCTCTCAGGCTGAATAGCGCGCAGCTACCACGGTGTTTGTTTTTTCTAAATCCTGATTCTTGACTTTTAAAAAAGGAACGACCCATTTGTAAAGCGCTGCCTCCATTCAACGCTAATAAGGCTTGACTGGTCTGACATCTCCCTTCGTCTTGTTTGAACTTGACCTACTTTGTCCAAACCACAGCAATGCCCCTACCCTAGATATCATAAACAAAGCAAATACGACTTGGACAACTAGGGCGATACTTTCAGTTTATATGTGTAGGTTTTATTTATCACCTCCAGCGACCTAGTTCTAAGAATTTAAAAACATTCGTTCAAAACACGAAAGTGTCGAGCAAAAACTAAAACATAACGACCGCAGCGTTTCCGATAAAATAGCTTAGAATCTGATAAAAAACGTAAATTCTTTTGACTGGCCTTACGAATGTTAAGGCCGATGCGTGTGTACCAACAAATACAAATTATTTTCGGACATTTAATTTCGTGATCCCTCCACACTACTGTGAAGTTGCCAAAGTGCGTGACGCCGATTCTACGCTGTCGCTCGCGAGCACGGAGTATGGTGGATCCTTAAATACATTTTTCTTTCTAAAAGGTCGCATTGGGCAGACGGGTCTGTAAATTTAACGCGGCTAAGAATAGCAGAACGACTATGCCAATTCTTGGTGCCACCACTACCGACATCTACGGAATCGTTAGTCATTTCAATTACGTCTTGCGTTGGCATATGCTTTTTTTGTTTAATGGACTTCTGCCACTTTCATTGTAAATTGTAGCGTATTTAGAAGTTTTTTTTTTCAAAGTATCTGCTCGTGCTATTCTAATTGGGATATCATCAATAGCGTAATTATTAAACTTAATTCTTCATCACACTAGAAAGTATTTGAACAAATTGCTGACTAGCTTTACAGGCCCTATTTGCCAAAACTAAATGGTCAAAGTTCGATGCTTTATCGAATTCGCAGGAGGTCGGCGTATCTCATCGTCAGCAAATATCGAATAAAAACCTCCAGACATTTCAGTTCCCTTAGCAGCCCTCTTAATAATTGACTGCAGTAAAAACTGGCTACCAGACTGGTACTGCCGCGTTAATGATACAGTAATCATCAATTTCTTCGAAGAAACGGCCAATCTGGTTCGAAGAAAGCATGCACAAAATGTTTTTCGCAAGTTTTGCGACGCAATTATTTTATACAGGGAACGGGAAATTTGGCATCGCATTTATTAACAGTTACTTTAACTTGCCGTTGTGTTAATTTTAGGCTGATTTTTATGTATGTATTTACGGAATACGATACGACAAAATGAGTATTCAGATCTAATTCAACCCCTTCACAAAGTACAATATTTCAGCGTAAATCCGTCGCAACTATTGCTCAACCCAATTCAGGCGCATTGATTCGTTCAGGCGGCTATAATCGCCGGTCCCCAGTGCAGTTCCGTTGCATACACGTATAGCAATGGGATCGATACGTTCTAGAAGCTTCACCGGTGTTTGACGAATGCGCTTGCTCGTAATTGAAAGGCTCACGTATCTCGTATCGATCGGGGCCTGCGCGCTGCCCGCTGCAAGCAACAGGCGTGACGCAGATACCCTGCAGCCACGAGGAGACTAATGTACTCGGGAAGCCTGCTTCGCATGCTGATGCTACCATACGGCGTAAATTCTGACGGTGTTTTTCTCTTAGGACCGACCTAGGAGTGATCAACTGATCCCGTGATCAGTTTTTGTTGTAGGCGATACGTTGATTTCTGATTCTGACCCACAGTCGAACGATGTCTCCAGATATCTTTTTACTGTAAGTGGGTTTTATGGAGGCTTAGGAATCAATTGGTTTGATATTACGATTTCATTGATAAAACGGTTGTGATCTCTAAAATTATACGAAGGTAGAGATTATTTTGTCTAGGAAATAGAGATCGAATTAGGAATTCGGAAACGGTTTTTCTTTCTTTCTGTCAGTTACTGTATCCTGTGCCATTACCAGGAGTTTTCAGAAAATGTGCTCGATAGTGACGGCATAAACGATTTTCTTGGAGCATACAGCGTCGCCCCGGTGGCATTTGCTTTTGCAAAACTATACAGGGTGTCCCAAAGTTATGGGACATGAAGGGGAAGTACCTTAAATATCGTAGATAGTGTATTTTGCTCAAAGAAGACTTTATCTTATTTTCAAAAGTTAGTAATTCTGCATTCATAGATTTTCTAAAAATTACTTGCTTCGTCTGGGAATCGAACCGACTAAAATGTAAAAAAAAAAACATCCTGTTTTTATGATGCCAATCGAAAGAATAGCTAAAAAATAATAACTCTGCTTAAGTAACATAGTATTTTAAAAGAAAGAAACAACGTGAAATTAATCATTTAATCAAGTTAAAAACATGCATTGTAACCGTCGTAGTCAATTAAGAGGATATTTTTGTGTAAATAATTAATTAAAAGCTCAAAATGTGATCCCTCTTGTCTGATGCAAATCGCTAATCTTTTAATGAGTCCGCTGCCTGTTGATTTTCTAACAATTTTATGGTGTACACTCGATGTGATATGGCACAATTCTGTTTGTAACTCGCCCACGTTCTCGTATCGCTTTTTGTATAGCATATTAATTATCTTTTACGTATCCCCAAAAGAAAAAATCTAATGGGGTAAGGTCCGAAGATCAACAGGCAGCAGACTCATTAAGAGATTGGCAATTTGTGTAAGACAAGAGGGATCACATTTTGAGCATTTAATTAATTTAATTTACACAAAAATACCCAATTAATTGACTACGACAGTTTCATGTATGTTTTTAATTTGATTAAAGTGATTAATTTCACGTTGTTCCTTTCTTTTAAAATACTATGTTACTTAAGCAGAGTTATTATTTTTTAGCTATTCTTTCGATTGGCATCATAAAAACAGGATGATTTTTTTTTTGACATTTTAGTCGGTTCGATTCCCAGACGAAGCAAGTAATTTTTAGAAAATCTATGAATGCAGAATTACTAACTTTTGAAAATAAGATAAAGTCTTCTTTGAGCAAAATACACTATCTACGATATTTAAGGTACTTCCCCTTCATGTCCCATAACTTTGGGACACCCTGTATTCTTGGGATGAGCTCATGTCAGCAATGGTCGGTTAGGGTGCGAAGTGAGCAAAACTAACCAGTATGCAGATTTGTTCGGAACCTAATATCTGCCGGCTTAGCAGAGCAGGGCGCGTGTAAAGTTGCGCGCGAGATAGACTATACCTGTCAGTGTTTAATTAAAGACGTAAAAAAATTACAGGTAGACTATTAGTATAGGATGTAGAACGGCGTAAAGAAAAAGTTCTGACTAGAATTGAAACTACAACGGCAGAGCGGGATAGGCACCTGCTTTAGTCTGTTTACACAAGTCTGGATGAAAAGGGACCAGCCGTAAATACGAACGACATGCGACCTCGAGAAAATCCATACGTTTTATGAAAACGGGACGTCCCGAGAGGCGACGCAATACGAGCAAAAACGAAGATGTAGCGATGAAAATGAACGCTCCGAAACGTTTTATCGTGAAGATCGTAAAGTTTATTTGTTGTCTTTTTCACAGGCTCTCGTTTATTGTTTGACCAGTCATGTTTGAGTGCAAGACTAAGTTGGCTTTTATGGCAAATGTTTCTCATTTGTTTAATGACTTTACCTATGACGTTCGTGTATGTTAATTAAAAGGAAAGCAGGATTATCAGTTAACTGCCTTCGCGATTATAACTGTATTGTTTACAAGATAGACGTGATTAAATAGAATTTCTGGAGGTTTAAGAGGACGCACACTGTGATATTCATTCAAATTGAATTCTTGTCACTTTGACAGCACGGCCCCGGGCTCGAGTGGCACGTGAGATAGACTACCTATCTTTCTGACTCTTATAGTAGAACAGTGACAGGTGTCACTTTCTTTACAATTTCTTTATCTTTCTGAAACTCACGTTTTCTGTTCAGCTGGGTATACAAGCCTTGCAAGTAATTAAGCTTGCTGATTTCCCTAAAAAAAGAAATTAATATACAGTATGTCTCTGTATTTATTGCAAAAACGTGACTACGTCAAGCAGCAGTTACACTGCATCGTTTGCTGCATGCCACTTACGGTGATCGCAACAGTGTAAAGAACACTGTACTCGGCCGCATTCGGCGAGCGGCGGCTATCACAGCCTGACAAGTGACGACAGTCGGCGGACAGTCTAGTGCAGGGATCACCAATTAGTTTCGCTCGGGGTCCATTTTAAGAAATGAAATGACATTCGCGGTCCACACATTTATTAAAAAAAATTGAACAAACGTACCAAATTACGGAAATGATGAAGGTATTATTATTTACATATCAATGAGAAACAGTGACATTTGTAATTGTTGATTATGTCTGAAGTTTGGAGTGGAATTGGTTCAAACTATTGACATTAAATCCTGAAGATGAGAGAAGATATATTTTTTCGGTCCGCATACAATGGGTTGGCGTATGCGGACCGCGGACCGCAATTTGGTGATCCCTGGTCTAGTGTATGAAGACAATCTAGTGCTACGATTGCATTATATGTACGACTTAAAGGGTGAGTACTATTAAATTGTCGCCAACATTTTCCGTAGTTTTTTTTTCGGGCTCGCAACCTCTTTGATGAAACTTTTCATATTTCAAATTTAGAAAGTTTTTGCGTGTTTTAGCGTTGAAGTGCACATTCAGTTGTTTTTATCTGTCAAGATGTCGTCAAATGGAAAAAGCGTTCGTGAATTAATTATGCGAGAATTTTCAATAAATCCCAATATGTCGACTTTGGATCTAGCGAAATTGTGCAATACAAGTCGTAGAACAGTGCAAAGGACCTTGAAAAAACTAAAAAAAGATGGAACTGTAGAAAGAAAGCAGCGAGAAGGCCATCCTACAAGGAAACGGAACAAAATATTGGATTCAAAGGTGTGTAAACTGTTTGATCAGAATCCGGCAATCTCTTCTCGAGATGTGTCCAAAAAAGTTGGTACTTGTCAAAGTAATGTACAAAAAATTAAAAAAACGTATGGTATTTGTACTTACAAGAAGCAAAAAGCCCCAAAAAGAACTGTAGAACAGTATAATCGAGCAATTAGACGGTCTAGATTTTTGTACACCTTGTTGGTTCAAAACACAGGTTGCCTAATTATTGATGACGAAACATATGTGAAAGCTGATTTCAAATCAATACCTGGAAACCAGTACTTTTCTTCTCGCAATGTCTCGGGTCTACATGAATCTGAAAAAGTGATTCCAGTAGAAAAATTCGCCAAGAAGTTCCTCGTGTGGCAAGCGATATGCCAATGCGGCATGAGAAGTTCGCCTTTTGTAACCACTGGCACAATAAACACGGATATTTATATATCCGAATGCTTAAAGAAACGATTATTGCCACTTGTAAAAAAACACACTTTATCGACATTGTTCTGGCCAGATTTGGCAAGTTGTCACTATTCGTCACGAGCTTTGGAGTGGTATAATGAGAATTATGTCAATGTAGTGCCGAAAATTATGAATCCGCCAAATTGCCCAGAACTACGGCCGATAGAGAAATACTGGGCTAATATTAAAACAAAGTTGCGGAAAACATGCCAACCAGCCGCATCATTGCCCGATTTTAAGAAAAAATGGTTAAAATGTACAAAGCTGATCACAAATGAATCCGTGCAAAATTCTATGAGTCGCGTCAAGAGCAAAGTCCGAGAATTCACTCGTCGTACTCTGGAGAAACCTTAATTGTGTTAGCTGATCTATTTTATACGTTAAACTATCCTATAATAAAAAAAAATTAGTTACTATAACATTATTTCATTTTTTAAGACTTCATTCAAATGGCAACAATTTAATAGTACTCACCCTTTAGTGTAATTGTGCTTGTGATGATATAGGTAGCTATAAATTGCTTGGACCAACGCGATGCCGTACGACCGTACGTCAACTATAGTTTATTTTTATCTTCCACAACGTTCCGCTGTTTACTGTCGTATAAGAAGTTATAAAATTTTATTGTTCATTTAATTGCAGATTTATATTTCGCATTATTGCAAATAATGGTTGTGTTATGGTATGACTATAATACATAAGAATCCACTATATAGGCTTTACTTTTAAATGCATTCTCCACCTTTTGCTTTTATTTTTTTGTTATTTTTTATACTGTTAAATTTAAATGTAATTAAGAGAATTGCTTAAATTGTAGTAAGTAGTTATTGCAACCAAACATCTAAACACGATATCATGTCAATATTTCGCTACAATTGGGAAATCGTACGTTTTTTTTAATAGTCAACTGACAGACAGAAATAGTTTTTCAATAGTTTGTCATCTCGCCTGTAGTAAATTGTAAGTATGTACCTAGGTACCTCTTCAGACTTGTTGTTTGTTTGTACTCAAGTCTCTTCGCTTTTGCGGTTTATTAGGTACAAATCATCAGATATGTCAGCGCTTATAAATACTACATGAGATGATCATGTAGGTAGAAGATATAAATATTATAACAAAAATAACCCAATTTTGGCGTCAATTCTGAAAGGTGTAAAGCGTTTTAAAAATAAACAAACTCTTTTGTCAATCAGTCACAGCTTGGCAAGGCCGGCTTGCGACTTAGTTTCACAACCGACCGCTGCTTTTACGTCAGTTACGAGTAAGTGTAAAGATCTTCTGCTTGTTTATCCATACATCACTACATCATAGTATAGTTGCTTCCCGCTGTCTGTTCCCGTTTATGCTTATATATTTTTAAGCTATACGGCTTTTGATGCGTTTTTTTAGTAGATACGGTGATTTAAGAGGAGGGTTTATTATGTACAATACATGCATAATATTGTAGAGAAAACACTGGTCATTTTAGAGGTTCCTAATGTAATGTTGTAATTCTGTAGTAGATGTAAACTAGCATAGCACCCGTGCAAAGCCGGAACGGTTGTTAGTTATTTCAAGCATATTTTGCATCGATAGCTGTAAGGACATTTCTACCCTGAAGTTTATTATATACAATTGATTTATCGGCTTCTTTGTACTCGATTTGTAAGTAGTTTTGGTATTCTTTATGAGATTAAAATTTTGCACCGATAAACATCTCCGTCAGATTGCAAAACCTTGGCTTTGGCTAGCAACATATAGTTTATTTGCGTTGTAAATACGCGGACATTTCAAGGCTCTCGTCTCCGAAATCTACATAAACGCGAAAACGTTATCACTTTGCAATAACAACCCGAACAACCCAACTTGGTGTACCACTACCAAGGATCTTATGTATGGCAGCTAAAATATTAGTACCGAAACCGTCCCGATATTAGATATATCTCCCGGCGTTCGAGTAAGGCCCTGCGCAGACGACAGACTATCCGCGACGGACTTTTTAGTCTGTGAAAATAAAACCTATGGAATTATGTGCAGTAATGTGTGCATATTGTATACAATCCACGCAGACTTTTTGTGCGCTGCAGACTCGATCGCACAAAAAGTCTGTCGTCTGCGCTGCCCCTAAGTGGGTACAAGGTATTTTATGAAAAATACTAGCGCTTTTGTTATCCTACGAGCTGCGCTCGGTTGATAAGCGCTAACTCTATGTGGGTCAACAGCTCGCTCTCATAGCTGAAATAAATTAAATAAATAAAATAAATTAAATGTTTATATCGCTCGTTTCTCTTAATTGTCCGAGACAGGGTTATGGGCTTAGCTGAGCCATTTGAGTTGCTCAGGTCATGCCTCGTTGAACTGTAGTTGAATTCCACGTGAATGCCTTTTAATACAGACGTTAATACTTGAGGATGACATTTATAATGAAAAACACACATAAAAAGCACGCTATATTCCCTGCGGGATAGGCAGGCAACAAACTGCCGCTCGCTTCTATCCTGGCATACTTTTGTTGTTCATTTACATTCATCTCTCTCGTCATATTAGTTCGACGGTTTCAGGTAATGCGGATAACTCTAGTCTAGGCTAGTCCGTAGTCCTTCGTCTAGGAGTCGCGAACAGAGTGGTGGCGCCCAGTTTTTCGCAACAGCCGTATTATGATGTCATTTTCGTTTGTATGAAACAGATACAGATGTAGTGAGAAACTATTTTCCTTCGTAAATGTTCGGAAAAGTTCGTATTTATCGTTTTATTACTTAAAACAATTACAATTATTATTTAAAACTGGATATTTACCATATATTTTACGGAATGAATTCCCTTTAAAATGGGTACCGAAGCTATTTAAGAGAAAACGATAAATACGAACTTTTCCGAACATTTACGAAGGAAAATAGTTTCTCACTACATCTGTACGTTCGATTGTTTTATCAGTGATTTGATTGATTTGTGCCAGATGTGGTGAATTGATTTTTGTTAATCACAGTCTGTATTAATAGACATTTTGCAGCTCATCACTTGGCTATGTGATGTCGGGTTTAGAATAACACCTTTCCATTCTTTTTTCGTGGATGTCGTAAGAGGCGACTAAGGAATGGCGAGTAGGCGATGGCCTAGCAAGCTGTCTAGCCTCTTTTATCTAAGAATATGGTAACATGGCTACGAAAGAAAGAAACACTTTCATTTAACACTAATTCGACAAAGATACGGACTACATAGCACAAACTAAGTATTACTACGAAACATGAAACTTTACCCCGTGTGGTGCCGGGTTAGAATAGCACCTCCCCCTTTCTTCCCGTGGGTGTCGTAAGAGTCGACTCTGGGAAAGGGTTAGTGTATTGTAGGCGATGGGCTAGCAACCTGTCACAGCAATATCACGTTGTAACCAGATGGTTACCCTGCTGAAATTGCTAAACGTGGCACTGGATTTTTGAATTCATGTGCTCTGTCTACCCCTCTTGGGAATACAGGCGTGAGAATATGTATGTATGTATGAAACTTTCGCGGTTTTGTCTGTGCAACGTTTGTCGTGCAGTCTACCTTTGCTACTTAAGTCACACGATCTACCGTAGTTTTAGCGACGAAATGTACTGCGTGTGAGCATATGACAGCGCGGAAGTTTGAAGTACAACGACATTTAACCTATTTTTAGCCTATATTTAGAAATTGTTCAAATACAAATTACAGCTAAATATTATCTGCGCGTAGGCATGCAGTTGCGTTGCAAGATAAGCAGTCTATTAGTAGAACGCGCTAATGGCACTCGCGTTTGTAGACACAGCTTGTTTAATTATGTAATTACTTAATTACCAACCTATCTACCTATCTTTATAATACGAATAACAATATAGATTTGTATTACATCATGGGTATCACGTAACGTTTATACTTGACCTTGCCTATTGGCTTGACTTCGCATTTCTACATTTTTTATCGTCCCGCCATTGCAGAGTTTACCAGAATTAATCCTGTTAGGCTTTACGCTGTGTACGACGTGTTTGCCGAGTGGTGTCTGGTTTTAGAGTAACACTGTCCGTTTCTTCAGTGAATATCATAAGAGTCACCTGAAAAAACAGGTTTTGGTTTATTTTTAGGTGATAAGCTAGCAACCTGTTATATCATGCCTACCTCTGACTGAACCTAAAACCCAAATTGTATGATACAAAACGTGAAATAGTCACGGTTATATATCTATGTAGTAGTGTTTTGTTTGCTCTGTTTACCCTATTTGGGAACATGTATGTTTCTAAACGTATTATGCGTACGGTCGAATCAATTGATTTCTGACCCACCGTAGGACGTTCTCACAATGGTCGCAATACGGTTTCCTTTGTAAAGTATTGGGATGTCACTAACGTATACAGTAATTTGGTTCTATGGTGGGTGAGGAATTCGTTGGTTTGCTAGTTCATGCAACGGATGCGATCTGCGGTGTTATTCTCTAACTAACGAAACCCGTCTACTGCTGTTATCGTTAAGGTCTAATCGTCGACCTTGACCGGCGGAGTCACTTCATTAAGTATGCAAGGCACATCCACCAACTTGGATGAGGCAATTTTGAACTCCACGTGTCCCTTGCTACTGCGAATATACCCGCTGATTACTGACACCTGAAATATTCCTTAACCGATTTTCTTAGTCGCCTTTTACGAAGAAATCGAGAGCAATGGACAGGTGTTACTCCAAAGATGATCGGATATTTGTCTGCAACCTACGCGTCGCATGCACCGAACTCGCATGCACCGAACGTACGGTGCGGGTGAAAAGTGCGTGGTTTCACTTGATTGCATACAACGAATTCCAATATGCGGCGCGTTCGGTGCATGCGGTGCGTAAGTTGTTGACTAACGCGATCGTCTTAACCCGACACCGTACTGATAAAACAAAGGTTAGCGTATAAGACCGGCCACATACATTCGGAAAAATTCCGTTTCGGAATCTCGAATCTGAAAATCGAACGCAGTCAATCCATACAAAATCTATGGACCGCCACACACATTCGGAAGCTTTCCTTTCGGAATTCCGAACGGAATTTTTCCGAATGTGTGTGACTGGTCCATAGATGTTGTATGGATTTAGTGCGTTCGGACAGTCCGATTCGAGATTCTGAATCGGGATTCCGAAACGGAATTCCGTATGTATGTGGCCGGCCTAAAGCTCCAATAAAATGACAGTTGTCAAACCGCGGCCGTTGCAGACCAACGGCCGACCCTGACCGCCGGCGTGACTCAGTCTTATGTAACGGCCACGCGCTGCATCTAGATTACCAAGGGTCCTCGTGTCGCTATTGCGCCGCAGCCACGTCCAGGCGGCGTGTGCAGAATGCGCTACTGTAATGGCATAAAGATGTGACTGCGACCGTCTGCTACATTGTATACTGTGTCGGTTTAGGTACTTAAATAAATAAATAGGTATTTAAAGTAAACAAAATTTTATGTCAGATTTGACAGGTTACGAAAGTTTTTTTTACCACCCAACATTTTTCGGATGTTCAAATAGTTTAGCAAAGAAATCTTCGTAATATTTATTGATCTGATATTGATGGTATTAGGTAGGTAAATTTAGGCACCAACAATTTTTTTTTATTGTTTCCTTCCTTTGCTAAACTTTTTGAATATATAAAGTTTGTTTACTTTAATTTAAGTACCTAAACCGACACAGTATAGCTGTGGATAGGGTGCAGAACTGCTACCGATAGCAATTTTTATCTACAGTCCAGTTAGATTAAAATCATCGGCTTCAATAGAAATGGACATAAATGAAGGAAGATTTCCTTCAGCAATATTTGGTCCAGGTACTAGCAGCAGTGTTAGGAGTTATGACCAGTGCCTCACCAATTTTTGTTACTGGCGTGAAGATCCGACGTAATCCGAATAAGTGGATGTAGTATGCTAAAAATCTTTGGCTATAAGTAGGCCAGGAAGGCAGGTAGGAGGAAAGTTGTACCAGCTGTAAGTCGTACTTATATGACTACTAACTTTTTCCTTCGTGTCACGAAAATCAGCTAAACATTTGGTTTACAACTCTTTGGTTATCACCCAAATAACCTCCTCTCGCAGACATCTATTTTATCTCAGATAAATAAAGTTTTTCTTACGAAACTTTTAAATTATTATTCCCGCGATAAGCTCCGGCGACCTGACCTTTAGTCGTGTGATTTTTATTATCTGCATTGTATTTATAGATTGCGGCATTTTATTCTAGAACGGCGTTCTACGATAGAGGGCCGTTGGCTTGGCCGGCCACGACTTACAATCGCAACCTAGAAGTTAAGGTTGAATGATATCTGAAACAGCGATAAAGCTTAACATAAAACTCGTTTCTAAATAATATCTAACTACCTATTTACATTGAAAGTACTGGCCGTTGTTTGGTTCGTATTTCTTACAGTTTTTACAGGTCGTGCGGTGAGTTAGGACCGCTCGACAAAAGTAGAAGAGGTATGCGCAGTAATATATTTTTAGGTCTATTCGGTATTCGGACAAGATATTGATAGATCGGTCGCACTTCACCTCCCTGTGTTGCCGCCGAGTCGGTTACCACCGCTTGTTTCGCTGAGCGATCTTTAACCACGACTCGATGTATAGTATCTTTTGGTTACTCATATAGGTAAGGTAGGCACGTAAAATAACGTTCCCGTCTTCAAAGACCTCAAATTCCTCAAATTGTTTGGATAGTCTTGATAATATTGTCTTGTTTTGGTTAGTCTGTGAATAGAACAATTAAGATACCTAACTAAATCAGTTTTAATGTTATCGTTTAGGGAATTGGGATCTGTTATCAGCTTGTTACACTGATAGTTAAACGGCACGCGCCGGTCTCGTTAGCCTTAAGTGGTATTTAATCTGTTAGTCAGTACTTACTTTTGCGTTTTCTACTCGTCCACTTTTAGACAATAAATAATAGATAAGGAAATAGACGGTATGAGACACAAGTGGATGTTATCGTCCTTCCTTATCCTTACTTATAAACGTATTACGTGATTTATTCAGAAACAATTTAACTGATTCTGATTTAAATGTAGAAAATCCCTACTATTTGATGGCAATCTATGAACACCAATACGTAAGAGCGATTACAATTTCAAGAAGGTTGGCGGACGTGTTCTTTGTTACCTCCCTTCCTCTGAACACTAACCATTCTAAAACTATTCACTAGTTCCAAACACCTCACTAATCGTAAAAACTCAATCACACTTAAACACTTTATTGTAAAGACATGAAATACAAAAAGTACAGGCAATATGGTTTATGGATCTCTCACAGCCCCTTACAGACAGACAGGAAACTGAACTATAGAAACCAACAAAAAGAGATGCTACTGTCAACATCGCACAATCACAAAACATTCACAAAAAGCTACTGAAAGAAGTAACAGAATACCACGCTTCTATTTCCAAATGGTCTAGCCAGATCACAGGAAACGCTACACAGACGAATCCATCGACAACGGGTGTTCACGTTCTTTGCCAATTCTAGCATATTTAAGCCACCTAATCCCTATGTCTCGTTGTCTGCAGCGAGAGCAGCATGTTCGTGTCCCGCCGCCGCTGGATCCTGAAGACGTGCGGCACCACGACCCCGCTGCGCTGCCTGCGCGCCATGCTGGCGCTGGCCCGCGACGTGGCCGGCCACGCGCGCGTCGACAACGTGTTCTACTCGCGCCGCGAGTTCGCGCGCCCGCTGGCGCAGCACAGCCCGCATGACAACTTTGACAGCGAGGTGAGGCCACCAGCGAACAGTAGATGTATCCAAGCATGACGTCTACAAGTTGAGAGACCATCGCAACTAAAGTGCATCGTACCTACACAGTGCCGTAACTAGCCTTTTATGCATACGGTGCGAGCTTTCAAACTTCCTGTATGATGCTATGTCTTGTTATCTGGTCTTGCATAGTTCTGATGATATGACCCAATCCCAGCAAGATATATTAAAGAACGAAAATTCCATTTAAATGAGATTACAATATAAGTCTTTATCATTTTATCTCGGAAAAAGGTTCGCAAACATGAAGCATTGTTATAGCGGAATGAACCAAGGGTGACTAACTTAATCTTGTGCAAATTATGTCACTGAATTGACCTCCCAATTTTGCGTCCAACACACGGAGCATGTATCAGGCCAAATTGTAAACATGCACCGCCTTAATCAGTTCAAAGAATTAAAACAAATAGATCGGATAGCGAGTCATGCGGATGTTCTAAGTACTTGATAACGTCAATCTTGGGTCTTGAACTTTTAGATACCGACGTGCGATTTAAGTTAATTGTGCAAATTTATTTACTTTGAAATAATCAGGACCTTGCGTCATTGGAACGGCGAAGTCGAAGAACTATCAGTTTTCCCAGTGATGCTGTATGTTGACCTGTTTCATCATATTTTTTATGATAAGGGTTGAGTATAGCTTTATTTTCCTTAAGGCATAAAATGTATGATGTTAGAGTCACCAAATGGGTTCATTAGTCCTTCATATCATCTCGTCGAAGTGGGAAATGGTTTATCTTATTGACCTGAATCGGTCATGTACGAGTAGACTCATGTTTCCTTAGATTTCATGTCTAACTGCAAACCAAAAAATCATGTTACAAGTGGCTATACAACCCGAATAAGTCATGGTTTTGTCTATGTAGCAATTCGACCCCATTTGGAAATACAGGCGTGATATGTCTCTCTGTCTAACATCACATTTCAAATTTTAAACGTTGACATGGTTTATTCATTGGGAGTGTCCTTGCACTCACAAACTAGTGAGGACATTACGTGTAACAGAAGCACTGCGATTTCCTGACTACGCCGGACGTTATGCAACGTCGTAAACGGTCGAATGTAACAATAAACGACTGCTGATGCGCGTCTCTAGTGCCGCGCGTCGCTTTCCGAGAAGCGAGGGGCGAAACATGCCATTACAGCTATAGTTCCTTATACAATGTACTTTATCGGGAATGCCAATTCTAAGACCTCTTACACAAAACCGCGAAGGAAACACCGCGTAGGAAATAACCGTGCGAATTGCTGCGATACGATATTTTTAAGAACAAATGCCGGCAATTCGAATCGTTAGTTCCTGTGATGCAGTGTCGCCTCTCATCGCATCACGTTTTATGTGAGAGCCCTAAAATCCTCCCGCGCTGGGCAGCCAAAAAAACAAATGACGTTGTACGGGAGAATGCATAAGGCTGTCACTAATTGGCATATTTTACTGGTTGCCTGGTGCCAGGGGGCCTAAAGCTCTACCTATATTTAGTGCACATAACAGTAGGTACATACCTGTGTTTTGCTGACTAAGTAACTTTTTGTATAAGCTTTAGTTTGCACTTTGCTCTCACGACATTGTTGAAATGAGCTAGGCAAACACCAAACGTTGACAAAAATAAGTACAATCGTTGTTTTATGTATGGAAGATGACAAATGTACTGATTTGTGGTCCATGATCTTTGCAGGTGGAACTTCTGGATTCGTTCTTCGGCGACGGGCGCGCCTACATCATGGGTCCGGAGAAAGACTGCTGGTATCTGTACACGCTGCTGCCGCTTGAGGGTAAGTCTTCTACAATCTACATGCAAGCTTAGCACTGCTACAAGCGTGATATAGACTACCTGTCACGCTCTGACGTCTCTAGTTAGACAGTGACAGATATACGTGTTACAAAAAAACGGGTAAAAAATGTAAATGATTAAAGCGAAAAATGTTTTAAACTTTAGTAAGCTGTCACTTAATAGAACTGAAGTTATCATAGATTATTTAACAGAGTGTATTCTTTAACTATGTAATTTGAAATTTTTCATTTAATAAGGATTGCAAACTCAATAAGAGGAATTGTTCGCTTTTTTTTCAAATTTTGTAATTAGACTCCTTATAATAGGCCATGTAACCCCTTTTTGTTTTACTCGTATTTTTGTAACACGTTGTATATACGCGTGAGAAGACACGCGCGCGGGATAGACCACCCGGTGGTACTTAAAACCTTGCCAAAGTACATTCCGAAGACTGTACCTCGCAAAACATTGATTTTGATTGAACAACCTTCCTTTCCCCAGGGACTGTGGACGCTCTAGAGAAGGAGGAGCGCCAGTGCCTGCCAGCTGAGGTGGTGGAACCCGATCAGACCCTGGAGATCCTCATGTCGGAGCTGGATCCTGCCGTCATGGACATCTTCACGCGTCGCGCCTCGGTGGACGCCAGGCATGCCACACAGGTAAGCACAAGCTTTGCCGAAGGTCCACTCCACTGTTTAGGATCGGTCGGCCAAGAAAATGGTATACCGCTTTTGACAAAAGTTTCAGTGAGATCATACGATCACTAACTTATTTTCGCTTAAATAAAAATTGGTTTCGCTTTCACAGAGGTCATTTAGATACAAATTGAAAATAAAATTGTCTCCTATTTTTCATACAATTTTTGTGATTTCGTTCCAACAATGTTTTGTGTTTGTATACGAATTAAGAAACGAAATGGAAAAAATGAGACAGAGTTTTACTGCTATCGATTATGCTCTTAATCCGCAGTAAGAAAAACAAATTTTCTTTGTCGAAAAAAAAAGGAAGTCTGTTTACAATATGGCGCTGACATTCGAATGACACGTTTGACGTGTGAATCGAATCGTCTCTTGCCATAACAAGCCGGCAGCTGTGGTCTATTTGTCGCGCGAATAGACTGGCGCCGTGACTTTATAGGGTTCCGTACCCAAAGACCCTATTACTAAGACATTGCTGTCCTTCCATCTGTCACCAGGCTGTATCTCAAGAACGGTAACAGCAAGACAGTTGAAATTTTCTCATGTCTTATTTGGTTTTTAATTTTATTTAAACTTGTTTATTGTTGTTTCAGGTGTCCGGCATCGATAAAATCATCCCGGGCATGGTGATTGACGACTTCCTTTTCGATCCCTGCGGATACTCCATGAACGGAGTTGCTAAAGATGTAAGTTTTTTTTGTTATGACATTTTGCGATTTCAATAGATCATTGGCCGAATCCAGCTTTTAACTATTTGCTATTGTTGTGCTGCTAAAGGGAAGCAAGGATTTGCCATCTGTAAGTTACTGCATCCTTTTTTTTTTAGTTACTGTTAAGGTCAGATAACATACTTCTGTTGATGTCATGTCATTAACATATGAATGTGGTGTTAAATTGTACATTTTCTGCCAATAGTGCCAATATTGAATCAGTCAATATTATTTATTTCTGAAGTATACTTAGACATTCATCAATTCGTCACGTTTTTGTTTCATCCGATAAAATTCTAAAGATACATTAACATTACAATAATAATATCTTTATTAAATTCTTTCTTACAATATAATACAATACATTGATGAATTGAATACAGGTGCAATTATTAACGCGTGCCGGGTGGTGTCAGGTATAGAATAACACATCCACCTTACTTGGAGGTCGTAGGAGGCGACTATGGAAATAGTTTAATGTGTATTGTAGGCGACAGGCTAGCAACCTCTCACTGTTATATATCACCTGTCAACTAAAACCTAAAAAATATATATGCTAGAAGTAGCCACGAGACGTGAAATAGTCAATTAAATAGTTAATTTGTTCATTATGTCTTGTCTATGTAGCATTTCGTGTGTTCTGCCTACTCTCTTTGGGAATACAGGCGTGATGTATGTATGTATTTGACGGCCGGATAGCCCAGCGGTTAGAGAACCTGACTGTGAAGCTTAAGGTCCCGGGTTCGATCCCCGGTCGGGCAGGTGTTTGTATGATGAATACGAATGTTTGCTTTCGAGTCTTGGATGTTTATCTATACATATATAAGTAAGTTTATCCGTTGTCTAGTACCCATAACACAGACATTAAATTGCCTACTTTGGGACTAGGTGATTGATGTAAATATTGTCCAGTGATATTTATTTATTTGTATTTATTTCCCGTGTGGTGCCGGGTTAGAATAGCACCTCCCCCTTTCTTCCCGCGGGTGTCGTAAGAGTCGACTCTGGGAAAGGGTTAGTGTATTGTGGGCGATGGGCTAGCAACCTGTCTCTGCAATATCACGTTTAACCATCTGGTTACCCTGAAATTGCTGACCGTGGCACTGGATTTTTGAATTCACGTGCTCTGCCTACCCCTCTTGGGAATACAGGCGTGACAATATGTATGTATGTATTTATTTATTTATGTATGTGTTGTTCCTTAGGGCTGCTACATGACGATCCACATAACGCCGGAGCGCGCGTGCTCGTACGTGTCGTTCGAGACCAACGTGCCGACGGCGCGCTACGAGGAGGTGATCGCGCGCGTGCTGGCCGCCTTCCGCCCGCAGCGGTTCGTCATCACCGTCTTCGCCACGCCGGTCAGTCATGGATAGATATTTGTGTCATTCTGAAAATCGCATTATTCATTTTAACGTCAGATGCAATTGTAGAGGAGATTTAAAGAGCTCTCGATATGCAATGAAAGATTAATTTTTCAGCCTATAGTCTGAGATCGAGTTAGAGATCAAAAATGTGAACGAACAACTGTCAATATCAGAGTGACATTCCAGATGTAGTCAACCTTTTTTGTTACTAATTGATACAATTGTACTAATTGTATTAATTTTTTAACTACTTTTAGTTAATTGATTCATAACAATAAAGCAATGGCAACACGTTTGTTTACATTTTTGATCTCTAATTCGATCTCAGACTTTATCTATTTATACTGTACAGGATTCCTGGAAATTGACCGTAAATATTTTAATCAGTGGTCGGGTATACGGATTCCGGAAACCCCTGCAAAATGTTTCCTGAAAATGTTCATTATTGACCTTGTGAGAGACAAATGTTTTATCGCTTTTCAAGTCAATACGACCTGTGTAATGCCTACTTTATACGACCCGGCTGCGACGGTGGATCTCGAGGCGTATCTTGTGCCGCTAGTTCGACATTGCGATATTACGCGGTTCACTAAGAGCCGGAATACAAAGACCGGGCATTATTATAAAATTGTCGTAACTATTTTAACGTGAAAATTCCGAGAAAAAACTTCACAGGGGTTTTCAGACGCTTGTACCCGACCACTGGATAAAACAGTGAAATAGTCGTGGTTTTGTCGATCGGTGTGCTCTGTCTATTTTAACCTTTTGACCGCCAAAGACGCCATATCACGTCATTGCAAGTCAGTGCCCGTGACGCCACGACGTTAAATGGTGCGTCGAAGTTATTGCGAAAGAACTGAAATATAAAACGCTGCAACATTTTTTCTAGGTTTACTTTATTTATAGGTAGTGTAAGTTATTTTATACCCAATTTAAATAAAATAATACAGCACCATTCGAAAAAAACAAGCATTATCTAAGAGCCGACTCACGTCTTTGGCGTTAGGAGCACAGCGTTTCACTTCGCGCCTTGGCGGTCAAAAGGTTAAGCCAAAGTCGCCAAAGATACATTAGGGGACAAATGTCGCGGCACATTTGTCCCCCAATGTATCTTTGGCTTTATTGGTGACACATAAGTGAAGTTTACGCATTCGTCCCTTAGGACCCGATGGGCGGCGAGGGCGCGCGCTCGCTGAAGCAGTTCAGCTCCCTGCGCGAGTACGCGGCGCGGGATGCGCACTACTGCCGCTTCGCCAACTACGAGCTGCACTACGCGCTGTACGCGAAGTTCCCGAGCTGAGGCCGCGCGCCCGCGCCGCCCGCGCGCCGCAGAGCCGCCGCCCGCCGCCACAGGTGCGTACGGCATGCTGTGAGGTATGCTAGGGCAAGTTAAGGTACGTCAAAGTATGTCACGGCACGCTGAGGCAAGCTTAAGGCACATCTCGGCATCCTAAGACATGCTAAGGCAAGCTAAGGCACGTCAAGGTATGCTAAGGCAAGCTAAGATATGCCACGGCACGTTAAGGCACACTAAGACACGCTATAAGGCCCGCCGAGGCAAGCTAAGGCATGCTACGGCACGTAGCACCACACTAAAAGGCATATTAAGGCACGGTAAGGCACGCCAAGGCATACTGAGGCACGCTAAGGCACCTTAAGGCACGCTAAATACGTAGCGGCAAGCCATGGTATGCCACGGCACGCCGCGGGCGTTAACTGAGGCCGCGCCGTCAGTTTAGTCTTGAATGACTTATCGTCCTTTCATGCTAATATGTATTGTATAAGAGTTACTTAAATTTCAAATTAAATTTATATTCTCGTTTAGTCCAAGTCCAAGTCAAAACCTCATCTAAATAAAACAAAAAGCTGGTACTAATAGCGTTTTCGCCTCCCCGCAGAGACATCTCGAGCATCCTAATGCACGCGCCGGAGCCGCTTAGGGCGGCGCGCGCGCACAAGCCGGCGCTGCTGGCGCGCCTGCTGGCCGCCTGCCCGAGCCTCTGCCGCCCGCGCTGCTGACGCCCACGGGAAACACCATCCACACCTTAACACGTTCAATGCCAGCTTCAAAACAACTTAAAATGCAGAAACTTTGACTAGAGGCCGCGGTGGGCACCGTGTGACCCACCTTCGACGTTTGTAGACCGCTGAATGACAGGCGGCGGACCCCTACGGCCCTACTGTACAGTGCCCGTCACTGGGCATGAAAAATTAAAGACTTAGCATAGGTCTACCAAAATATTGGAAGTACAGATAAGTTTCTTGATTTATGGTCTGGCCTCAGAGGACAGCCTACTAGAGAGCATTCAACGTGTTAAGATAACTCCGGTACCGGGTGGGCTTGCCCGGCGCTCTGCCGCCCGCGCTGCTGACACAAAAAACACCTTAACACGTTTAATGCCAACTTAAAAAACAAAAAGTTTGACTGAGGGCCGCGGCGGACACCGTGTGACCCGCATGCCCTTGGATAATTTAGTTTCTGATGTCGCCAGACGGCCGACAGACAGAGGCAGTGGTTCCCCGCGGCCCTACTGTACAGTTCCAGTCACTTGACACGAAAAAAAAACGAAAATACTTAGAATTTAGTCCACCAAAATATTGGAAATACATATAAAACGTTTCGTAATTTATAGTCTGGCCCCAGAGGTCAGTCTTCGGCGTCCGTCGTGGCATTCAACGTGTTAAGTTTACCGCGGTACTGAGTGGACTGAGTCCTTAACGGGTCTCTTACTACCACTACTTAACCCTCCCAGTGCCGAGGTTATTGGCTGTACCGATAGAGGTACACGGGAATATTGCCCGTATAAAAGCACTGGATACTTTGCCCGTGGTACCGGTAAATATCTCGTATGTGAGAGATGTACAGAAACATTGTTTGTGGTGCCAGTAGATACTGATTGCCCGTGGTATCAGCAGAATATTACCTGTGACACCAGAATCTTGAATTAAAAATTGACATAATTTTTTTGTAGACTCAACTAAAATTTTGACAAATATTTTGACAAAAAAAAATTGACTAAATGTTGCCTTTTATTCACAAAATTTTAAAAATAAAGGCCACTGGCAACGTCGCTTAGCCTGATTTATACTCCATTTTTTTTGGGTTGAGAAATTTAACGGTCACAATTTGAAATTATCTCTGGAATTCATTAGTAAAACTGGAAAATATTCATGCAAATACACTTAACATTCTTTGTTATAATGTTCTTAAATCAAACATCATCATAATTTACGCCGATATCTTGGGATTACTCAAAAATGTGTAAGGATTTGACAGTTAAATTTCTCAACCCAAAAAAAACGGAGTATAGTAATACTAAAATCGAGATTTATCACAATGTTGCAATTGACTCTGAATGTTCTTTATCCTAAATCAAATTAAAGGTTGTGTTTAATAAGTAAATCGTACCAGTAGAATATAACATTAAATTATGGCAATAGTTGCTGGCACCAAAATGTTTACTTAAAATAAAAATGTACTATAATTTTCCATTGGTACCATGATAGCATTTGGTAATAGACCACAATATTGCTCGTGGTACCATTAGTTGAAAGTACCACGGGCAAAGAGGGCTTACTAATTAGTTGTAACACTGTAGACAGTAGGAGTTAGCGCCGATACTCGACGGAAACGGTCACAGATGACCGATATATCTTTTCATTGCTGGTTAAATAGCTTTTCAGATAAAGAGTCTCAAAGACTGTTCAGCTTTTCTTTGAATATGGGTTGTAAAATAGCACAATGGTTTTGTAATTGTTATTCAACGCTTGGAGAAATGTTTTAATAATTAGCTCTACGGGTTCTGGCCCCCGCTGTCTGGAACATAAGGGCTGTCCCGTACAGCAACAGGATGTTGTTTTGCACAGTGCCATACAGGGGTTTAAGACTCACAATAAAAACTTGTAGTTTTACAAATAACCTTCCATCTTATATTAGCGTGTATATTAACACCCCTTTTACAGAAGTCGCTGTACAAAACAACGCTTATTCACCAAACGCCATACATTTAGTATGGAGCTATACACGTAATGTAATGTAGAACCTTAGTTGCCACGTGCGCTTCACGCTTGTTTGGGCCCAAACGGCCGAAGCCGTGGCACGGTAGAACCATTCCCTTCGCTTACATTAAACATAGTGACTTCCCTAGGAGCTTCTCTTGTACAAATTAAATTTTAAAATAGTTGATCGTGTGGACGCGACGACCGTAGGCCGGACAGAGCCCTTCGCATTCGCCCCGGCTCTCTCCGCCCTACGGACGCACTATGTACAAACTATCTGTTAATGTAAATAAATAGGAATTAGAGCAGGGTGCCGTTTGTGATGTACTGTTCCATTCCAATGATGCGTGATTCCTAAGTGATATTATTGTTAGATACGTAGACGATGTGCTGAGCAAATGTCGCGACGTTGTGTAAGGTAAATCTTAAGTAAATCGTGTGCTCGTTCGACTATTATTCCGCCGGCGTCCGAACGCCGGCGTTGATTTATAAAATTGACGTAATACTTGAACGAACTTGAAATTTTTGTCTATTAGAATTGTATGTAACATATCAAATTTAAAGCCCCTTAGCGGTTAGTCTCGAGAGGTGGCGCAGCGACGCGCGCGGCGTGCGCCCGGTGACAATTCAATCAAATAAACGATTTTTGTCTCAATATTGTTTCATTTCTAGCTAACCCTTCGTGTGGCATTCGTCCGTTTCCCTACACGCTCCTAATTAGCAACCCGCCGGCTCCCGGTGTATAGCCCAGTGTATTTTTTAATATTGGTCATCTGGTATTTGATTAAGGCCAGCAAGCTTTACATAAACGTAGTAAGGGTGCGCAGGCGATCGAGACGCAGCGCTGCGTGGCCCAACGTACTCTGAATTTTCACAATGAAATGTGAACTTTGTCGCGTAGTAAATAAAGTATATTTTGAGTTGAACTTTTAAAAATGTGCGCGCAGCGCCGCGTCGCGTCTCGTCTCGGTGTGAACTGACCCTAACACTCGTAGCATACTATGTCATAGGTGCAGCGCAGACGACAGACTTTTTGTGGGATCGAGTCTGCGGCGCACAAGAAATCTGCATGGATTGTATGCATTGTGCGCCGGACTTTTTGCGCGTCGTGTGCGTTACTCCATATAATTGCATAGGTTCTATTTTCATAGACTAAAAAGTGCGTCATGGATAGTCTGTCGTTTGTGCAGCATAAGTTTTATCCAACGATACATGGTTTTTAACCGACTTCAAAAAGGAGGAGGTTCTCAATTCGACCTAATTTTTTTTTTTTTTTTTGTGTGTATGTTACTCGATATCTCGAAAACCCGTGGACCAATTTTCAAAATTTTTTTTTTAATCGAAAGGGTATAACTCGAAATTGGTCCCATTGGCACGAAACCAGGATCTGATGATGGGATCTTGGAGGAATCGAGGGAACTCTTCAAATTTTATATGGAGATGTACGGCATTTTCGGTAATTTGTTGATGAAGTCAAGATTTTACATTCAGTAAACAGAATACTTTCAAAATATTGCTAACTAGCTGTGCCCGCGACTCCGTCCGCGTGGAATAGTGACAAATTTCCCCCGTTTTTCCTACATTTTCCACTGTTTCTTCGGTCCTATTGGTCGCAGCGTGATGTTATATATCTTAAAGCCTTCCTTGATAAATGGTCTATCCAACACAAAAATTATTTTTCAATTCGCACCAGTAGTTCCTGAGATTAGCGCGTTCAAACAAACAAACAAACTCTTCAGCTTTACTATATTAGTATAGATTTGAAGTCGGTTTTTTTTTGTTTAAAATTATTATACTATTTTTATGAGAAAATTCACGATGAAATTCGAAAATTTTCGCCGACCTGGGTTGGCTACCAACAAGTGTTAGAAATAGATCAAAATTGAAGACAGCTGATGAAAAATTAAACACACGTTGTTTTTGAGTTATTGAGAACTTTATTATAAAAATATATAATATAAAAATAAAACTTCCACCAACCCTTTACCATATGAGTACTTTTATATTCCATCAGTCCATTTCATAACAATAAAATCTTAAAGAAGTTACCGTTAAATACAGTCCATAAAATAATACAACAAATAAATGCGTAATTGAGTCAATAACAGGTCACCATGAGTCATTCTCCCAAGAATGTTACCCTAACCCTAATATATTAGACACCAAAATAAGAAAACCTACGCAACTATTGTATACAAAAAACTCGTGATAATTATTAGGAAGTACAAACATATTCCCCAAAAATCACAGTCCAGAGTAAGTATTCAGTAAATGTTTCCCAGTTTAACAACTAGAAACATCCAAACCCCAGGTTATTCGCGAATAGCAAAAATAAACGACTTTCTTTACGTACTTAACACTAATAATCAAACTTATAATAATTTGTGAATTCCACATTTAGTTTTGTATCTGAGAATAAAAAAACAAGAGTATAGTAAATCACAAATCACGCACCACCTTCAAATACTACCTAAGGCGATGCACCTATAATAATATTGCACAATATTGCGCAGTAATTGAACAAAAGACTGAGCGAGCTTAATTTTTATTGTGCAATTTCTTTTTTGCATTGTGAAGGCACGTTGCACATTTTCATTTACGGAGCGATTGCGAGTTTTTTATTCAACAAAATCATCAGCGTGGCTGTCGCCAAAACTTCGTCGCCAGACATGTTGCCTAGAAAATATTGATCAGACTGGTTTGTCTATTTTACTGAACTTTTGGAATCAAAGGGGTATTAAATATTGCACAATAAAAACATTGTACAATATTATTGTAGGTGTAGCCTTAGAGCAAACTTAATTCAGGATATCGCAAGGCGGCGGGCAGGGTCCAAACAGGGTCTGCAGGTGCGTGGCCACCGCGAGGCACAGCGCGTCGTGCCGCGGCGCCGCCACCACCTGGATGCCCAGGGGAATGCCGTCCGCGTTCACACCCAGGGGCACCTGGAATAGCACATTACTAAGAGGCTGGTATTGACGAGTGGGTATACAGGGTGGCCCATCTAAAACGGTCAGTATGGGGAAGTCCGAAACTATACGAGATACGAAGATCTTTTCTTAGGAACCATGACATTGATTTGAATAAAAAGAAAAACTGCATTCATACATTTAAAAAATATGTGTACTCAGTCCGGGAATCGAACCCGGTTGTTTTGAAAAAAAATAAAATATTTCTATTTAGATATCGATTGTGTGGGTCTTAAGCAGTAAATATGTGTGTATAACATGATTTCTAAAATTAATAAAATGCATTGTTTTTACTTGCTTTGATTTATTTTAGTAGGTGTTCAGAGTGATCACAGTTACAAACGTAGTAGGTATTGGGAAAGGCGGTGGTCACTTCGAACACCTACTAAAATAAATCAAAGTTTTTCTTTTTATTAAAATCAATGTCATGGTTCCTAAGAAGAGATCTTCGTATCTCGTATAGTTTCGGACTTCCCCATACTGACCGTTTTAGATGGGCCACCCTGTACTTATAAGGAGCTATCTATAAATTACGTCACACAAAATTTTGAAATTTTAGCTTTAAATTTAAGTCACACATGAAAGAAGTCACAGCTATGAAAATTAAAGTAATTTTGCTGAAGTATCAAAAATCACTAACCCCTCTCCTGAATGTGTGACATACTTTATGGATGGCCCCTAATGGTAGGCGTCCACAGGTCCGCATCGCACGCATCGGACGCATCGCATTCAATCATTTATATGGCGAAATGCGATGCGTACGATGCGGACAGGTGGACACACTTGTATGAGTTTCTACACAAAGAATACTACAATCCGTTGCGTGCGTTACGTCCGATGCGTACGATACCGACAAGTGGACGCTTAGCATAATAAGACGCATTTCGACACAAAAAACCGGCCAATTGCGAATCGGAATCACGTTCGAAGGTTTCCGTAACAAAAACATCAAAAAATACATATTGTTTTATGGGAACCATTATTTTAATTTATTTTTTGTATTTATTGTTATAGCTGCAATAAAGTTCATAATCTGTGAAAATTTCAAATCTATAGCTAGCACGGTTCTTGAGATACAGCCTGGCATCAGACGGACGGACGGATAGCAAAATCCCAGTAACAGGATCCCATTTTCACCCTTTAGGTACGTAATCCAAAAAAGCGCAAATTACACACAAAATTAAATATAACAACTAATTAATGAGCAGCAGCAAGCAATAAGTTCGAGCAACGCTTTTTCAGGTAAAAGCGATGCCCGAATTTAATCTCTCTCTTTCTCTCTCTAAAATCGTGCAAGCTTGCCGGCTACTATACCTGTGCCGCCGGGAACTTGAGGGCATTGAGCACGCCCCAGTAGGAGAAGTTGAACGGCCGCAGCAGCAGCGAGTAGTGGTACGGCGCCACCATGGGCGCGGACGGGAACAGCAGCACGCCCGAGTCGCCCAGCACAGCCTGTGACACGTTACTCGACTATAGTTACATACATACATACATCACGCTTGTATTCCCAATTGGGGTAGGCAGAGCTCACCTTAATATGTTTCGTAGCCTCAGCATATTATCCTTACTAATCCTTATCCCTACTAATATTATAAGTCAGAAAGTGAGTTTGTTTGTTTGTTTGTTTGTTTGTTTGTTCCGCTTTCACGCCGTAACTACTGAACCGATTGCTTTGAAATTTTGCAGACGTAAAGTTAGAAGTCCGGAATAAATTATAGGGTACTTTTTATCCCGGAAAAAAATGATATTCCCGAGGGAATGTTCGCTTTATACCGCAATATAAACGAATTCCACGCGGGCGAAGCCGCAGGCGGAAAGCTAGTTAATTATAAATCGTAGAATATACATAGATATACTATACGAATATACGAATATCACGTTTAACACATTCACGACCAAGCCTAAAATCAAAACATCTGCGCGGAACCGAGTAGTCTATAGCTAGTACAAAATGAACCCGGCTCCCGGGTTCTCGGTATCTCGCGAATGTTTTGAAGAACCCGGGAGCTGGGTCCTTGGTTCTGAATGTGTTAGTTATCTGGTTACCCTGAAATTGCTAAACGTGGCACTAGATTTTTTGAATTCATGTGCTCTGCCTACCCCTCTTGGGAATGCAGGCGTGAGGATATGTATGTACATATGTATATACTATACGAAGTAGGTACAACATAACATACAAATACAGGGTAGCCGGAAATGGACGCAAAGTATTTTAATCAATGGTCGGGTATACGCGTCTGAAAACATATATTAAGTTTTTTCCCGGAATTTTCACATTACGAAACACTGAAAATATTGGTCAGTCTTTTGTATTCCGGCTTTTGGTCAACCGCGTATTGTCGCAATGTCGAACGATTGCATGTGTGTACGCGCCGACTAACGGTATTAACTCTGTATAAATTTAGGCTGTTTGGCCCTAAACATGTCGAGCTAATCTCAATATAAAAAGATGAATATACATACATACACATACATACATATTCTCACGCCTGTATTCCCATGAGGGGTAGGCAGAGCACATGGATTCAAAAAAAAATCCAGTGCCACGTCTAGCAAATTCAGAGTAACCAGATGGCTAAACGTGACATTGCGGTGACAGGTTGCTAGCCCATCGCCCACAATACACTAACCCTTTCCCAGAGTCGACTCTTACGACACCCACGGGAAGAAAGGGGGAGGTGCTATTCTAACCCGGCACCACACGGGCATCTAACCCGGCACCACACGGGCGAAGATGAATATATCCGTTGTATTTTACGAGTCTCATACTTTTACATTTAGAACAGCAATAACTTTACATTCAGAACTAGTGCTACTGCATACTACGGTATCCCTACCGAGAGGTCGTCAGCCAATTGCGCGGTCAGTTTCTCGGCCCACGCGGCGTTCACAGGGGGCAGCACTTGCTCGTCCAGCAGCTTCAAAATGGCGGCGAGCGTGAACTCCGACCTGCCGATGAGCTGCAAATATGCACGGTTAACATTTTTAGTGTTAAGTAGGCAATATAATATAATAACAAGTAACTAAAATATGGCAGATTTTTTTCACACATTTCTAGGTATAGATTTTTTATAAACATGTCAATAATTCTAAATGTGCAAAAAGAATACTACTTATCTTTTTTTTCCTAATGTGAATTCTAATCTATACTAATATAATAAAGCTGAAGAGTTTGTTTGTTTGTTTGTTTGTTTGAACGCGCTAATCTCAGGAACTACTGGTTCTGGAATATTTTTGTGTTGGATAGACCATTTATCGAGGAAGGCTTTAGGCTATATAACATCACGATGCGACAAATAGGAGCGAAGAAAAATTGGGAAATGTGGAAAAAACGGGGAAAATTTGCTACTATTCCACGCGAACGGAGTCGCGGGCACAGCTAGTTTATAATATAGAAACGACGTTTTAAACTATGTACCCGGAACTTAACTTGGCAAGATTTTAAGTAGTGTAGGTGCACAATTTACTCCCACTATAATGTATGTTTGAAAAATGTATAATGTTTGAAACTTTCGTGATTCTCACTCGTATTTATTACCACGCGGGACTCACGTATGAGTCTGATTTTACCTCGACCCCACTAAAAACTTTGCCAACTTAGACCCCGGGGACTACCTCCCACCGTACCTTCTTCGCCAGCTCAGTCAGTCCACTAGCAACACCCTTGTTGTTAGTGAGCATGCGAGGGAAGTCTTCGGTCTCCTTGCTCATAGCGTTACGCCATAGTGTGTACATGTGGCTGAATCCAAGGTGCCCGTAGCGCTGCGGAGGGCCGCTCACCGCTAGAGGGTGCTCTGAGAGCTTGCTCACCACTCTATTACAAAAACATACAGATGAAGACGTGTATGACGAGTGGTGAATGTGAAGAGCGAGAGAAGTATGTCAGAATAGGAGCGAATGGCGCTCTGTTGTCTCTGCCTACCCCGCAGGGAATAAGGCGTGACGGTAAAAAGATACAGGAGTACCACAAATTTAAGTTACATAGGTAATCTTCAATTTCGACTATTTATTAATCTAATAAGCTTAAAAAAATACAGAAAAGTGTCCAGATCAATAGATAAGATTATACAAACGCTCGAATAACCTTTAGCATATTTTTAAGTGTTGAATATCGGTTCTCTAATAGAAGGCATTTTTTGCTGTTTTTAGTAGTCCGACTTGTATTAGTATGTCCGACTCGCACATGGCCGGTTTTTTTTAGTACGGAACCCTTCGTGCGCGAGTCCGACTCGCACATGGCCGGTTTTTATTATTTATTAGAGAATGAAATTCCGCTTAGCACTGACTTGTTCATGACGTCGCGCAGCTCGGCGCTGACAGGACTCACGCGCAGGTCCGGCGCAGACTCCACGTAGAACACCTTCACGGACTGCGGACACATTTGCAAGAAGTAGCGTTTACATTTGGCTGTCGTGATCTGTCGTGACGCGTCAGAAGGGTATCGGTTTCATACATTTTGTTCTGTAGCGTTCACACTTATAAGATGCGATCTGTTGTGATCTGTCGTGATGTGTCGCGACAGGAGCGATCCCGATCCGCGACAGATTGGTGACGCCGCGTTCACATTTGGTTCACGAAATAATTTACAACCCAAGACGTAAAGAATATAAGGACCAGGCTATTAGATCAACTATTTGGGAAGAGATAGGAGAAAAAATGAAACAACCTCGTAAGTGTGAACGGGGTATCTGTTGTGTTGTGACGCGTCAGAGCTGCACGATATAGAAAAAGAGGTACTTATTGAATACGTACGAGGATAAAAAATAATTTACAATAAAGTATTGCTAAATTGGAGAAAAAATCATCCAAAAATAGCTAAATACAGTGGTGGACAGATAATTAGAAACACTCCATACAATCACGAAAATATTAACATTGAACTAGCGGTAGTAGCAAAAGAAACGCAAATAATTCATAATTAATTATGCAGCGATGTAGCCACAACATTAAAATACACGTACAATGAAAAAAATATACATCAGAATTTTATAACTTTAGTGTAAAATGAGTTTATTTATTGATAACTTGAATTTCCGATACTGGCTCTTTGGACACATAATTAGAAACAGGGTCACAAACATACTTTTTTCTTTTGAATAATTAAAAAAAACCTTTTCATTACTCATGTGGCGGCAATAAACATCAACTTCACTTACAACAGCAGTAAATTATGTTCAAAATGGGAATAAAATAAAAGTTATGAGGCGTCAACTCGCTAAGTAATTGTAAATCTGCGTTTGGACCGATGTGCACCATAAGAAGGTATTTCATACCATCGACCATTGCAAAAGACGTAGAACTACTGAAAACCAAATTAGAAAGGCACGCCCAAAGAAAACATCGCCCAGAGAAGATTCGCTTATCGTACGGTAAGCCAATCTTCTCTTGAGCAAGACCCGTTTATAGGCTAAAATGAAATTATAAATGAGGTTTACACATAACATGACTTCAAAAACGTGAAGTGTAGACTAGTACCCAGTCAGTTAGATGAAGCGAAACGTTTTGAGGGGGTTTCCCGAAAGGTACCGTACCTACAGAACAACATAGAGATGAGATAATTAATTGCGAAAAAATACAGCAAGTGGACAATATAGGAAGATTCAGATAAAAAGTTTTATTTTCAGGTGTAACTAAAAATAATATGGTGAATTCTGACTGAAAACGCTAAATTAAACGTCTACCAAACCATGGTTTCAATAATAAATACACAAAAGTATGGTTAAGCATGGTGGTGGAAACATTTTGATTTTAGTTTCATCTGAAAGTAAAACTTTTTGTCTATTCCTGAACTGTCAACTTGCTGTATTTTTTCGTAAATAATTATCTCATCTCTCTTTACTGTTCTGCGGGACCGGTACCTTTTGGGAAACCCTCCTATACAGTTTCACTTCAACTAACCGACTGGCTACTAGTATTCACTTCACGTTTCCGGGGTCATATGACGTGAAAACCTTATTTATAATTTCATTGGAGCCTATGAACGGGTCTTGTTTAGCAAATGAGCAAATCTTCTCTGGGCGATTTTTACCTTGCATGTATCTTTCTAATTTAGTTTTCAGTAGTTCCATGTATTTTGGAATGGATCTGATAGCATTCAAAGTGGTCGACGACGCTTTTCTATGTCCTCTTTCGGTTCAAACACGGACTTACATTTACTTAGCGAGTTGACACCTTTTAACTTTTATTTTTCCCCATTTTGAACACAATTTACTACTCAACAAACTAAAGGTGATGTGTAATTGCCACCACAAGTGTAATAAAACGGTTATTTTTAATTATACAAAAGATAAAAGTATGTTAGTGACCCTGTTTCTAATTATGTGTCCAAACGGCCAGTAACGGAAATTCAAGTTACCAATATATTAACTAACTTTACAGCAAAATGATAAAATTCTGTTGCCTTTTTTTTCGTTCTATACATATTTTAATGTTGTGGCTACATTACTGCATGATGAATTATACCTTATTTAAGTTTCTTTTACTACTACCGGTAGTTCATGTTGGTTGTTTACGTGATTGTATGGAGTGTTTCTAATTATCTGTCCACCACTGTATATGGAAAAAAAGTTGCTGAAATTATCCCAAAAGTTGCTCGTTTTAAGCTTCAAAGATGGCAACACTGGTCTAGGCGTCACAACACGACAGACAAATGTAAACGGTCGGCGTCACGACAGATCACAACACAACAGATCACGACAGCCAAATATAAACGCGACTTAAGATTAGAAGCAAATGCTATGGACTAGCTATTTTTTTTGTCCGTCAGGACAGGCTAAGGTCAGAGACCATAACGCCACATCTTCAGTTGAAATATTCAGTAAGCAAGCGAACGCTACTCTTACGCGATGATTTTTAATCGGTGGTCATGGTTTCGTGTGTTCAGCGTACTTTTTTTTTTACTTCTTTCAATAAACTTTTAAAATTGTCTTAATTTTGATATAATTATATTATCGATATCGTTTTGATAATGTAAACATAATGCTACCATAGAACATAGAACATAAGTATAGAAGTGTAGGCACACCTAGCGCCACCTATTGTCGAGTAGTTCTACTACAAACGTTCATTTACACAACCAATAATTATTGTCAATTATTGTCAAATGGTAATCCTACATGGCGCAAAAGTTTCAAGTGCCAACTTTCTCTCTGTGGACTTCGGAACTCAGGTATGAAGTTTGTTTGAAATGAGATCTCTATTTACTCTATTAGAGTCTTTCTCACAACCTTAGGCCATAAACACACCCCCTATGCTTGACTCAGCTCACCTTCAAGTCCACAGCTCTGTCCAGCCCCAGTTCTCCTGCCTTGTCGCCGGCCACGACCTTGGTGAGCGGCGCCAGATCCTCAGGGTGTCGGCTGATGAAGCCGATGGACGCCATCGTGGGGTCCAGCCCGGTACGCAGCGCGGACCCTGGACGATCACATCAAACTTGATCAATCGAAATCGATTAGAAAATAAAGTGGAATTTCTATTCTCACAAAAAAAAAACATGAACAAAAATTTTGCTATTGGAAAAAATGTTCATTGCAGTTGGCATATTTAAATCTTTCAGAGTTATGAGAAATCGACTTTATTATGATTTATGATCTAATATTTTGATGTTATAAATTAAATTGTATTTTACGTGCTAAGTTTACGGTATAATTATTAATGTGTAGAATGATATAAAGAATAAAGTGGTCGGCCTGTGTGTACCTTTGAGACTGGTGTATCCAGCAGTGGGGTTGAGCGCGAACAGCCCGCAGTAGAAGGCAGGCATGCGCGTAGACCCGCCGATGTCCGAACCTAAAGGGTATAATAAAAAAAATGTTTCTAATAAAAAGGCGAATTTTACATATACTTTCTTCTAAAGTTTGACTTGATTGAGAAGCCTCAAAATGTTCATACATATATAATGGTCTAATTTTTAGATTAAATAATAAAAGTATCCCGTGTGGTGCCGGGTTTGAATAGCATTTCCCCGTTTCTGCCTGTGGGTGTCGTAAGAGGCGACTCGGGGAAAGTTAGTGTTTTACAGGCAATGGGCTAGCAACCTGTCACTGCAATGTCACGTTTATCTATGTGGTTACCCTGAAATTGCTAAACGTGGCGCTGGATTTTTGAATTAACGTGCTCTGCCTCCCTTTTGGGAATAAAGGCGTGAGAATATTTACGTACTTATGTAAAAGTATAGAAATTACAGATTCAACAAGTTGCTAGCCAGTTACAAAATAATGTAGGTACTATAACTTCCTGAGTCATATACAACATCCACAGAATAAAAGAGGAGAAAAAAACACACAAACTACAACACCACTTACACAGTGATATGGGGACAGCGAGCGAAGCGTGCAGGGCTCCCTCGCCGCCGCTGGAGCCGCCCACCGTGCGCCCCGTGTGGTAGGGGTTGCGGGTCTGGCCTAGGACCATGTTGCGCGTCTCCTGCCTGAAGAGAAGAACGCTTTGCTTAGTTACGTGTGGTAGGAACTAGATGTCGCTACTAGTCAAAGTGGCGTTTAGCTCCAATAGGCTGGTTCTACATAATAGGGTAGAAGACTAAAAATAATTATTTAGTCCGTCAGATCGATTAGCAAATAATTTTAAACAAAAAAAACCGACTTCAAATTTGGGCTATACTGAAATCATTTGTCTAATAATGAGGGTGACCTTCCATCACCAGCAGGCCTCACTAATTACTGAAATTATAATTTCCAGTCTGCAGGTGCATTCAGTATTGAAAGAATTATCCTTTAACTCCTAAGCATTAAGGAGTTGACCTTCCATCATCAGCTCAGTCATATTTTTTTTACTGCCAGACGTAAATACTGGTGTAGCTTTGAAAAATGTACTAAAAACATTACCTGTGCCAATAAAATTTGAGGGTTGCCCTCGATTTCCCTCATATTCCATCATCAGATCAAGATATGCTGGCAATGGGACCACCTGGAAACTATACCCTTTCAAACAAAAAAAGAATTTTCCAAATCGGTCCAGGCGTCTTCGAGTAATCAGCGAACATACATAAAAATAAAAAATAATAATAAAAAAAAAAATATATATATATCCCGACGAATTGAGAACCTCCTCCTTTTTTTGAAGTCGGTTAAAAATGTAAAAAGTATTTTTTATTTAAACGAGAAATTACCTTAATACAGTGCTTTAAAGTTTTGCGTGACGTCATTACATGGTACAATTTTTATTTAGGCGTGACGTCACAAGCCCCCACTCCAGATATTTGATATATTACCTTTGTCGATGTTACAGTATATCATTGACAAAAGTTGAATTAATCTCAGAGATCCAAAGGTACAACTGGATATCATTATTGCAATAACACTTATTACTGCTTCTTATAATGTTCTCAAAACGAACGGTTTCACCATTTGGCACACGCCTTGGGTATACTTAAAAATGTGTGAGGATACAATCGTTAAAATTCTAATGTCATCCTGAATGGAGCATAGTCTTGCGAGGTTGTTGATTTACAAGGAACCCTGTGTGCGTACTAAAGGGCGGTCGCAGAGCACAGAGAAATTCGAGCGTTAACCTTTTGACCGCCAAAGACGCCATATCACGTCATCACAAGTCAGTGCCCGTGACGCCACGACGTTAAATGGTGCGTCGAAATTATTGCGAAAGAACTGAAATATAAAACGCTGCAACATTTTTTCTAGGTTTACTTTATTCATAGGTAGTGTAAGTTATTTTATACCTAATTTAAATAAAATAATACAGCACCATTCGAAAAAAAACAAGCATTATCTAAGAGCCGACCCACGTCTTTGGCGTTAGGAGCACAGCGTTTCACTTTGCGCCTTGGCGGTCAAAAGGTTAACCCGCTGCTATCTATCTCTGTCGCACGCTGCAGTAATATTGCCCTCACATTTCCACAGTGCAACGCACGAGCTCAAGTGCGAGCGTGTGAGGAATAGTACTGCACGCTTACAACAAATACATAGCAACGGGTCAACGCTCGAATTTCTCTGGCCTTTAGTTCCAAGCGTCGCTACTAGATGGCGCTTACCACTTGTTGATCTCGGGCACGTTGGTGACAGCCACAGGGATGGCTCCAGCGGCTCGTAACAGCCGAACACACTCCGCGTCCTCGGTGGCGCGAACGTTCGCGCGCGAGCGGATGCCCAGAGGGTGGAGGAGGCCGCGGACCGCGTGGCTCTCCTTGGCCGTGAACGGGACGCCTGGGTGGTTGGTTGATTTAATGTCGTTCTAGGTTTATTAATATTATAAACGTTTAAGTAGGTACAATGGCACCTGATATTAAATGAGCGAGTGTCATAGGTGATATGCACAACTTGAGCGCTGTGTGCTCGCAATATGGCGGCATGGTGAAAACGTGCAGCTGTGTGCTACTTCGCCCCCACCACCGACCCTATTTCCCAGGGAGAGGGACTAATTCATGACCCATCATTGGGAGCACCGCGCACGATGCACTACGCGCCGCCGCTCCTTTCACTAGACTAAGTACCCACATTTTACTGTGCACATTTGGCCGGTATCAGTTCCGTCAAGCAGTCGCGTAATAAAACAGTGGTGCGCAGTGCATCTTACTCCCAGTGATGAGTCGCGAATTGGTTCGAAACATGTTGAGTTAATCTCGATATAAACACATGAGTATATCCGTTTCATTTCATTATGTGCTATTTTTACCAATGTTTAATCTAGCCAAAACAACACGTCATTTCTACAATCGTACATATGCACATACACTTACATAATCCATTACTTCATCATGTTTTTGCCTGCATAGCAACTCGAGTTTTCCTGTGCCTTTTTTTGTGTACCATTTGATGCCAAGTGGAATGGAAGTACTAAATTTTAGAGGGCCGAAAATTCAACAAATTGGAATTACTTGTAACTGATATGAACGAAAGTGTTTTAAAAAGTAATGTATAGTACCCCAGCAAGCTAGACGACTGAAAGTAACACAATTTCTTATATTACCACGCTTATACTCGTAACTCAAATTGCTGAAATTGCTAAACGTGGCACTGGATTTTTGAATTCATGTGCTCTGCCTACCCCTCATGGGAATATGGGCGTGAGAATATGTATGTATGTATGTATGTAATATTATTTAGTATTCTTACCCAGAAAAGGTCTTTCCTCAAAGTATGTATCAGGCAGTCCACTTTGTATTTGCTTGTCAATCTCTTGGGCCTCCTTCAAGGCCTCTTCGAACCGTTCGTCCACCACAGCATTGAGCACTGGGTTCACCTGCGTACAAATGCAGACGGGCTTTAACATCATGTTGACATTCAAGCTGGGGCGATGGATGTCGTAAGAGGCGACTGAGGACATAGGTTAAGGTATATTTTAGGCGACAGGCTAGCAACCTGTTACTATTGTACCTGCCACCTTCTTTTGGTAGTTTGTGTTACCTTTTTGATTGAAATAAAAACTTTATTTTCTTCCACATGTATTTTTTTCTTGGGG